>ML778297.1:1988683-2002696 GCA_009831015.1 Picea engelmannii | reverse complement strand
AGATGTAGGAGTTGAGACTAGAAGAAAAATCCGTTCACCAGAACAAACACACCTAGCACTCTTATCTACAATTGAACCAAACTGTTTTGAAGAAGCCAGCAAGGATGAATTTTGGAATAAGGCCATGGATGAAGAATTGGATCTGGTAGAGAAAAATGGCACTTGAGAATTGGTTCCAAGACCAAAGAATAAGAATGTGATCGGCACAAAATGGGTTTTCAGGAATAAATTGAATGAAGATGGACAAGTTACAAAGAACAAAGCTAGATTGGTATGTAAAGGATATGCACAGATTGAAGGAATCGACTTTGAAGAGACATTTGCCCCAATTGCCAGAATGGAAGCAATCTGTTTACTTTTAGCTTCTGCATGCTCCAAAAATGTTAAAGTATATCAGATGGACGCAAAATGAGTTTTTCTGAATGGGGAACTTGAAGAAGAAGTCTACATTGAACAACCAGAAGGATTTTAGTTGTCAGAGAACACAGACTATGTATGTAAATTAAAGAAGGCCTTGTATGGTCTAAAACAGGCTCCTAGAGCATGGTACTCCAGACCAGATAAGTATCTGTAGCAGGCAGGGTTCAGAAAATGAAGTGTAGATAACAACCTCTACATCAAGGTAATATTTTATTAATTGAATTTTATGTTGATGATATTATTTTTGGTAGTGATGATGACAGGTTAAGCCAGAAATTTGCAAAAGACATGCAGAATGAATTTGAAATGTCGTTGCTTGGAGAACTATCCTTCTTTCTGGGACTTCAGATACGTTAAAGCAACCAAGGAATTTTTATTTCTCAAACCAAGTATATCAGAGAAATGCTAAAGAGGTTCAGAAAGGAAGATTGCAAACCAGTTAAGTTGAGCAAAGATGATAATTTGAAGTCTACAGATCAGAGGTAATACAGGTCAATGATTGGCAGCCTACTATATGTGACAGCATCCAGACCAGATGTAATGCAAGCAATTGGACAGGTCGCACGATTTCAAGCAGCACCAAAGGAATCACATGTATTAGCAGTAAATAGGATTTTTCAGATATCTCAAAGGAACGGAAGAGTTTGGATTATGGTATCCAAAAGGAAAATATCTATCGCTTATTGCCTACACAGATGCAGATTGGGCAGGTTGTATTGATGATCGATGAAGCACCAGTGCAGCAACGTTCTACTTAGGTGAGTGTTTATTATCATGGCTAAGCAAGAAACAATCACCAGTATCTCTATCTACAGCCAAGGTAGAGTATATTGCAGCAGCAACATGTTGTACACAGGTTCTTTGGATGAAAGAAACTTTGATAGAAATACAGGTTGAGTATGATGAGCCCATTCCAATATATTGTGATAATACAAGTTGTTAGCATCGGAAGTCACTCCTGGATTGCTTGCAGGAGCAGAGCCCGACACCCATCAGTTTAATGTCACGGTTTGTTTATAAAGGGGTGACCAAATGGAGATAAAGACTCGGGGAGATATCCCTCTAACTCAGGGACTGGGTCTAGCATGCATGGGACAAAGGAGGTCTTGATCTAACTTCAGCCAGTGAGTTGATTAAAAGGTGAACAGGTGGAAGACTTGGTAAGAAAGATGAGCAAACAGCTTTGGGCAACAGGCTTTCGGCAGTTCGCAGAAGAAAGACTCTGAATGCAAGATCCGCTTGGTTCAGGGTCTCAAGAAACTGAGAAGGGACTTGACTGGACCCTCCAATTCCAAGCCGCTCAGCGCTGGGGAAAATCACAAGAACTGATTAGAAACGACGTAACTGTTACAGTGATCCAACCTTCATCATCCTATAACATCTACAGCTCGACTGGATCCTCCAATTCCGAGTTGTTCTAACACAGTGTAACAAAGACATAAAAGAAACTGGCATTCAAAAGACAAGAAATCTCAAAAGTTCATACATAACCAGAGTATCAGTGCTTCATTAAAGTTTTACAACCGGGAGCTCTGCTCAACCATCGATCCCTTGAAAAATATCAAAACTAAGCATACATACTCTAAAACATTTGCCCAACAGAGGCGTCTTAGACTTTCAGGATGGGGCATCTCTTCAATCAAATCTAGCCTGCACTCCTCTGTCATACGCCACCTTAACTCTTCATGGCATCTGCTAAGGGGTAGTTGAGCCCTTAAATGCCGAATTAGCGTGCGCAGACTTCCCTGGTGAGTCGAGGACGTCAGCATGGATTTTGTGGGAAAACCAGTACAGAGGACCATCTCGGGCAGGCTTCCTGCCTGGACATCCATACCTTGCAATTAATGAGTGAGGCGAGGTTTCAACCACCCTCTCTCTTCTTCATTCACTCCGAGCAGGTATCGGGATGGAGATCAAGTTGAACTGGCACCTGGAGAACAAAGTGATCCCTGCTGCAGCTAAACCTAGCGCTTCGGCCTTTTGTGCAGTTCTTCCTATCACCCCCAAGTGACCACGGGCTGTGACCTTGTGCCTATTTTCAAATGCGCTTTCGGCACTTTGCGTCTCGCGGCTGGGAGGAGCTAGTCTTCGATCTTCAAAGTTGCGAGGGGCGAGAAGGCGAGGAGCCTAATTGTGCACCACGTGTCCCTCTGGATGGATGGCCTTGATCATCTCAGCAATACTGTGGGCCCGGGTCCTGGACGCCTTCGGCACTTTGCGACTTCGCGACCTCGCAGGTTGAACCGTCGGGCTTTCACCCTTCTATTCTGCGAATTCTCGAGATGCGAGAATTCAACGAAGTGTTGACTCCTATCTCCAAGCAACATGTGTCCACCCGCCGGCGGCATGGTCCCACCTTATGCTCTGCCACGCGTCCACACGATCCTCGGCTCCTCGACACTTCGCGACTCGCGAATCCTAAACGCCAATATTTTGGGACTCCTCGCAGCTAGATCCAGAGGGCTTCGTGCCACCTGTATTCCACTCGCCGACTCTGCTATGGCCCACACTATCTTCCAGCTGTCAGGATATCTCTTTCTCGCAACCTCGCGATTTTTGTGGCCAAATCCTTGAGTCTTTTCTCCCGAGGTCCCGATACACGATCCCGCGTGCAGATCCAACGGTCCTCCTACGATCTGGATCCAATAGTTATCCTCCTTCTCGCGCCTCGCGATCTCGCGACTTGGAGTATCCAATGTTTGGGCTCTCACCCTGTGAACTCCCGAGTTCGCGAGATCTCTCGATCTCTGCCACCAGTCCTCTTCAGATGGACGGCTACAAATCTCTCGCCACTTCGTCGCTTCGCGTCCTCGCGCCTCGCGACCCTGAATACCCAATACTTGGATGCTGTCGACGACACTTTGCCCACTCGCTTGACCTCCTACTTGGAAAAATAGGGATTCTTCTGTGCTGTGCTTGATTATTTCGTGCAACTTGCAGACCCGAATGCTCTCGAGCCCATGACAAGAATTATCGCTAACATAGGCTCCATGGGGGATAGAGTCATCCCTGTGATGCTCTAAGAACTCCTTCTGCAGTTCCAGTCGCCTTTCTGTTGGGCTATGGAGTCACTTATTAGACCGAAAACATGCAAAAGAAACTAAACAAAGAACTTAAAAGACAATATTTACAAACAGAGGAGCCATCTAAGGCTCAAATAAAACATTTTTTCAGAAAATGCCCATTCACTGGGCTGTTGAAAACCTCTTCTCCCTCCAGATCCTGCAACCCGTATGTGTTGTTAGAGAAAATCTCAGAGATTTTAAAGGGGCCGATCCAGAGGGCGTCGAACTTGCTGTGCTTGCCCTTATCCTGTCTGGGTGCATCCCACTTAAATACCAAGTCCCCAATCTCGAACTCCTTTTTCCTGACCTTTCTGTCAAAAGCCTGTTTGATTTTCAGCTGATGACTGTAAGTTGCCTCCCTCACTTGTTCTCTGATCTGCTGCGCTTCCACTATCTGATGGATTCTTCTGATCATATGATCTGGTTCTCCCTCGTAGTCTTGAAAGAACCTCGCCACAGGTAAGGCGAGCTGAGTAGGGAAAACTGCCTCTGCTCCATAGACTAGTTGAAACGGCAAAGTGCCCAGAGACTTCTTCGTTGTGACACGATCAGCCCATAGAGCAAATTTCAACTTCGAATCCCAGGATTTTTTGTTATCCTCTAACAATCTTTTGATGATCTTTATCAGGCTTTTGTTAGAAGATTCCGCTAAACCATTTCCCTAGGGATAGTAGGGGGTGGAGTGAATTAGCGAGATCTGGAACTGCTCACAAAACTTAATTAGAGGTTTAGATTTGAAAGAAGCAGCATTGTCGGTGACGATCCTGCTGGGACAACCAAATCAGGTTATGATATCCTCCAGGAAGCTAATAATTACTTTGTGTGATGCGCTTCTGGTGGGGACATCTTCTATCCACTTGGTGAAATAATCTGTTGCAGTCAGGATCCATCTGTGCTGACCACTTGAGGGAGGATGAATCTCTCTGATGAAGTCCAATCCCCACTGCTGAAAGGGTGTTGCAACCACTACAGGCTTTAATGGCAGAGATTTGAGTTGTTGCTTACCTGAGAGCTTCTGGCATTTGATGCAAGCTTTGATTTCTCTACAGACATCAGGGAATAAAGTGGGCCAGTAATACCTAGCTCGAAGGATCTTATGGGCTGTGGTCTTCCAGAAATAATGACCCCCACAAAGGCCACTGTGAAAATCAAAAATAACCTGCTGGGCTTCTTGTGGGTCCAGGCACCTTAGAAATACCCCTGAAGGGTCTTTCCAGTACAAGGCTTGGTCAATGAGGCAATATCTGACCACCTTGAGCTTTAAATCTCTCGCCTTGCTCTTTTCCATTCCATCAGGAGGCCTCAATTCTTGCAGAAAATACAAGATATCCTTGTACCAGGAGCATGTTGCTAGAGACAAGGCATCCTGAAAATTCTAGTTGAATGACTCAGCTTGCTCATTGATGAAACTAATCCCTAGGGCTTTGCAATTGGATTCAGCCGGCAACTTAGCCAAACCCTGCCCCTTTATCAACTTGGTGGGCTTGATTTCCAGATCAAACTCTAGGATCTTGGCGATCCACTTACCCCTTCTTCCGTCTATGTCAGGCTGTATAAGAATGTCCTTCACAGAGGTTGAAGGAACATATGCAGTGACTTTTGAGTGCAAGACATAGACTCTGAAATCTTTGAGAGCTTTCACTAGGGCATAGGCTTGCTTCTCCATGATCTCGTACCGGAGTTCTGCATCTCGCAATGCCTTGTTATAGAAGGTAATAGGTTGCTCTTGCCCTTGATCATTTTTTTGCAACAAGACTGTCGCTACTATATCACAAGAAGCAAAAGAAAAAATCAGGAAATCTTTCGAATAATCAGGACTGATTAGCACAGGTGCCTCAGTCAACGCCTTCTTTATTTGAACAAAAGATTCCTTGGGTTAAGCAGTCCATTTTATTTCATTTCCCTTTCTGAGCATGGTCGTGATGTGTTTCACCAACTCAACAAAATTTGAGACGAATCTCCTCAGAAAATTTATCTTCCCCAAAAAGGCCTGAACTTCCTTCTTAGATCTAGGAAGTGACAGGGTCTGAAGTGCTTCTACCCTGCTAGGGTCAATCCTTACTCCCTCTGCTGACACTATATGGCCTAATAGCTTCCCTTCCTTCATGGCGAACAAAGATTTCTTGGGGTTTAAAGATACGCTGAACCTTCGACACTTTAGGAAAACCCTCTTCAAGTGGCAGCAGTGCTCCTTATCTGTCCTGGAGAAGACTGTGATATCATCCAGATAGATCACCATGAACTGATCCTTCTCTCTGATGAACGCTATGTCCATGGCTCGCTGAAACGTTGCTCCTGCATTCATCAATCCGAAAGGCATTTTGGCATACATGAATGTGCCCCAAGGAGTGGTGAAGGACGTCTTCTCTCTGTCCTCAGGCATGACTGATATTTGATTGTAGCCAGAGAAGCCATCAATCATGGATATTCTAGATGCGCCAGTGACCTTCTGCAATATGTGCTCCATGTTGGACAGGGGATAATTGTCTTTCCTTGAGCTCCAGTTCAGGTTCCTGAAATCAATACAGAGTCTGATTTCCCCACTTTTCTTCCTTACCAGGACCAAATTGGCCACCCAATCGGAATATATCAAGGGGACAATGATTTGGGCATCCAGCAGCTTCTTCACTTCTTTCTCCATAACAGGTAGCAACATGGGATTTATCTGCCTCAGCTTCTGCTTGAATGGCTTAGCCTCTTCCTTCAGTGGGATATTGTGCTCAATGACTGATATGTCATACGTCTTGAGGTCTTCGTAGGTCCATGCAAACACATCAGCAAACTCTCTCAGCAGCTTGGTATATTCAACCCTTTTCTCCTTGGTCAAACTCCTTGACAGCTTGACAAACTTAGGCTCCTCTTGTGTGTCGATGTTGCATTTAGCTGTGTCAGCATCATCACCTGAAACTCTCCCCTTTACTGCCACATCATTCCCATCAAACAATCTCTCTAATGGGACCAGTCCTCTCGGAATGTGATTGCTAGGCAACTGAATAATGTCATGTTTCGCTATTTTACTCAGCAACTCTCCCCCATCCAACCTTTCTTCAGAGACAGAATCTTGATCGATATGCAGCTCTGAAAACTCCTCGATAGTCTCCAAGAATTTCTTGATCTCAAGATCGTCCTCAAACACCTTCCAATGCTTAACATTGTCAGGTATGGAGGGCCTGTATTTTACTTCTACATCATACCTCAGCTTGGGCGGCAAGGGTACTTTGAAAAGGCTTGAATATGTAGCCAAGGAATCTGCCACTGTGTTTTCTTCTCTCGAGATGAAAGAAATGTTAAATGCTAAGAAGAAACTGTCAATTAGGTCCCATACCTCATTCATGTAGCTTCTAAGTCGGGGATGCTTAGCCTGATAAGCGTTTCTGACCTGTTGGACTACCAACTCTACATCACCGAACACTGCTACTTCCTGAATTCCCATTTCCCTCGCAGCTCTTAATCCCAGGACAAGAGCCTCATATTCTGCCACATTGTTGGTAGCCTCAAATTCTAATTTGTATGACAGAGATATGGTTTCCTGAGCAAGTGACACAAAAACCACCCCAGCTCCAGTGCCTTCCCTCGAAGAGGCTCCATCAAAGAACATTTTCCAGAGGGGGGTGATGGAGGGAGGAGGTTTAGGGAAGGTGGTGGGCTGCTTTCTGAGTTTCAGAGGAGGCTCGGGGGTATGGGTGAGCTGTAGTAAACTGGAGCCTAAATTAGTGTCCAAGGCAAATATGGGATGATTGGTGGGGTTAGCTTCATCACTGATTATATAGGCCAGTTGGGCTTCTCTGTATAGTCTTCTATGCTCTCCTCTGAACACTGGGATAGTAGCATACGAGAGGTCCATCTGCAAGGTTCCCCCCAGTCTTTTAATCCAAGATCTTGATAATAGCATACCAAACTTGGGGGGGGACATCAGCCACTACAATATCCATGACCACACTTTTCATGGGTAGCTGAAACAGGGTCACGACCAGGTCTTTGATAACTCCTAGACACTGAACTCTCCTGGAGTCGAAGGAATAGAGGTCATGATAGGCTCGGGTGACTTCTAGTCCTAACTCTTCCATGACAGTTTTGGGCATGAGGTTGTGAGAAGCCCCTAAATCCATCAAGCAATTGTGCAGCACTTTATCATCTATGTTCAGGGATGTGTAGAAGGGAGGGGATGAATCATCTCTATCTTCTACCATGAGACCTAGGACAACTGTTGGCTTTTCATCTTGGAGGTTTATGGAGTCTGTGGGAAGGCATGAAGCTTCAGACTGTAAAAGCTCAGAGAAGCATTTTTTAAATTCTCCATGTTTAATTAGCTCAGTGAGGGGCACAGGGATTCTGATCTTTGGAATCTCATGCTCAAAATTGAAAGAAGATGCAAGCTTTGGAATCTCCCTTATTTCAGGGGCATGATTGTGGACAATGGGAGAGAGGGGTTGAGCCTTCTTACCTCTGTGACCATCTGCTACTTCGTTAGCAGGCTTCTCTGCTCCAGAGGTCTGCTCAGGAATATCAGATCCCGCTGTCTTTTTGTCGGACCTCAGGTTATATCTGCCTCGGCCGCCGCTAGCATTGTCCCCCTTGCTTAGTTCATTCAGCTGACTGTCCATGAGAGACTCCTCATAGGCTGATTGTGTGAGATGAGGAAAAGGAGGAGTGTCTCCGAAGCAATGGATTTCATGATCGGGCTCATCTGTTTCCCTTTCTTCATCTTCAGCCACAAAATGGTTCTATAAGGGGGCCTGAATCCTTTGATCTTCTCTGTCTCTTCCCCTTTCTTTGTGCATAGTCGGGGGAGAGACATTGTTTGGCCTCCTGAAACCCCCTTTGTTTTCGGCATTCAGAGGGCCCTTGTATGCTTGCCTCCCCTCAACTTTCATTCTCTCCATCTCTGTAGACAGAGACTTCACCATCTTGGTCAGTTCATCCACCTAAGGGTGAGGCACCAATGATCCAGAAGTTGAGGTTTCCGACCTTCCTTTTCTTCTGTCTGCGTCGGCCTTGTTCCTCAGTCTGTCAGCTGCTAATACATTGGATTCCACCTCTATGGCCACATATTGCATTTGAGCTGAGGAGGTGGCTCTTCTTTCTCTCAACAAAAGGAAGAAATCAGGGCCGAACGCGCTAGCATACGAAATCTTAGCTGAGGCTTCTGAAGGCTTTATCTCGGCAAGGATTTTGTTATACATCTTATTAAATCTTTTGGAGAAGTCAAAGATAGACTCTCCTTCCATCTTCTTCAAAGACCTGAACTCTATCATGTAGTACATAAAATCCTTCCTATCTCCCCATTGTCTCAGGAAAGCACTATATAGAGCTTCGATCCCAGCAATAGATCTAGGGGCCAGTCCTCTGAACCATTTCCTCACCTCACCATCCAGGCTCTGGACAAAGACTCTCATCTAGACATCTTCATTTTCAATGTTCAGGTTGTCTGCATAACTGTAGAAAGCAGCCAGGTGCTCTTCTGCAGTTATGTCCCCTTCCCCAGTGAACTTGGGCATGTACTTCAAGTAATCTCCAGCAGGGAGAGGATTCATAGGATGGGGAAGAACTAAAGGAGCATATCTGGCAGCGACTATGGCATCCATTCTATTCAGAGGGGGATTAGCACCAGCCATAGGAATAATAGGTGGAGGAGAACTCGGAGGAGAAAGAGTTCGCGAAGGGGCTACTGGGAATGAGTCCCGAAGTGGAGTGGGAAACAAGAGAGGATTTGAGGAGAAGGCTAACAAACTCAAGTCGGCAGGCGCTTTTCTTCATGCAGGAGTGGGAAAATCCTCTGTAGTCACGGGTCTTCGCCGATAAACAGCTTCAAAGGAGAGGGGAGTGGCAAGGATTTCTCCCTCTAGTCCCAGACCAGGAGGGGAAAACTCGGCGGAAAAACTCCCAAAATTCAGGGAACGGGAAACCTTTGAAGGAGTTCTTTAAAGAAAATGAGGAGGAGAAAAAGGAGTTCTTACAGGAGGAAATGGCGGATTACCTGTTTCGGTGGTGGAAGCTTCTTCTTCAGGGGCCTTTCCCTTTCTGAGAACCACCTCCGGATCAGTTACAGGTGTAGCTAGAGGCAGTTGTGGATGTGACCGCGTATGTCTGCCTCTAGAAGCCACAATTAAAACAGTGGGTTCGCTCCAGTGGAGTCGTCACAAAGGAGTCGCCAGGTGCACAGTAGCAATCTCAATAGTTCTGATATCTGATGCACCTTCAGAATCAGTTGATTGTTGTCGTTCAATCCCGGGGAAAATATTCAATTTCGTCCCCGGCAACGGCGCCAGACATGTTAGCATCGGAAGTCACTCCTGGATTTCTTGCAGGAGCAGAGCCCGACACCCATCAGTTTAATGTCACGGTTTGTTTATAAAGGGGTGACCAAATGGAGATAAAGACTCAGGGAGATATCACTCTAACTCAGGGACTGGGTCTAGCATGCATGGGACAAAGGAGGTCTTGATCTAACTTCAGCCAGTGAGTTGATTAAAAGGTGAACAGGTGGAAGACTTGGTAAGAAAGGTAAGCAAACAGCTTTGGGCAACAGGCTTTCGGCAGTTCGCAGAAGAAAGACTCTGAATGCAAGATCTGCTTGGTTCAGGGTCTCAAGAAACTGAGAAGGGACTTTACTGGACCCTCCAATTCCAAGTCGCTCAGCGCTGGGGAAAATCACAAGAACTGATTAGAAACGACGTAACTGTTACAGTGATCCAACCTTCATCATCCTATAACAGCTACAACTCGACTGGATCCTCCAATTCCAAGTTTTTCTAACACGGTGTAACAAAGACGTAAAAGAAACTGGCATTCAAAAGACAAGAAATCTCAAAAGTTCATACATAACCAGAGTATCAGTGCTTCATTAAAGTTTTACAACCGGGAGCTCTGCTCAACCATCGATCCCTTGAAAAATATCAAAACTAAGCATATATACTCTAAAACATTTTCCCAACAGAGGCGTCTTAGACTTTCAGGATGGGGCATCTCTTCAATCAAATCTAGCCTGCACTCCTCTGTCATACGCCACCTTAATTCTTCATGGCTTGTGCTAAGGGGTAGTTGAGCCCTTAAATGCCGAATTAGCGTGCGTAGAGTTCCCTGGTGAGTCGAGGACATCGGCATGGCTTCTGTGGGAAAACCAGTACAGAGGACCATCTCGGGCAGGCTTCTTGCCTGGACATCCATACCTTGCAATTAATGAGTGAGGCGAGGTTTCAACCACCCTCTCTCTTCTTCATTCCTTCCGAGCAGGTATCGGGATGGAGATCAAGTTGAACTGGCACCTGGAGAACACAGTGATCCCTGCTGCAGCTAAACCCGGTGCTTCGGCCTTCTGCGCAGTTCTTCCTATCACCCCCAAGTGACCACGGGCTGTGACCTTGTGCCTATTTTCAAATGCGCTTTCAGCACTTCGCGTCTCACGGCTTGGAGGAGCTAGTCTTCGATCTTCAAAGTTGCGAGGGGCGAGAAGGCAAGGAGCCTAATCGCGCACCACGTGTCCCTCTGGATGGACGACCTTGATCATCTCGGTAATACTGTGGGCCCGGGTCCTGGACGCCTTCGGCACTTCGCGACTTCGCGACCTCGCGACCTCGCAGGTTGAACCGTCGGGCTTTCACCCTTCTATTTCGCGAATTCTCGAGATGCGAGAATTCAACGAAGTGTTGACTCCTATCTCCAAGCAACATGTGTCCACCCGTCGGCCGCGCGGTCCCACCTTATGCTCTGCCACGCGTCCACAAGATCCTCGGCTCCTCGGCACTTCGCGACTCGCGAATCCTAAACGCCAATATTTTGGGACTCCTCGCAGCGAGATCCTGAGGGCTTCGTGCCACCTGTATTCCACTCGCCGACTCTGCTATGGCCCACACTATCTTGCAGCTGTCAGGATATAGCTTTCTCGCAACCTCGCGATTTCTGTGGCCAAATCCTTGAGTCTTTTCTCCCGAGGTCCCGATACACGATCCCGCGTGCAGATCCAACGGTCCTCCTACGATCTGGATCCAACAGTTATCCTCCTCCTCGCGCCTCGCGATCTCGCGACTTGGAGTATCCAATGTTTGGGCTCTCACCCTGCGAACTCCCGAGTTCGTGAGATCTCTCGATCTCTACCACCAGTCCTCTTCAGATGGACGGCTACAAATCTCTCGCCACTTCGCCGCTTCGCGTCCTCGCGCCCCTGAATACCCAATACTTGGATGCTGCAGACGACACTTTGCCCACTCGCTTGACCTGCTACTTGGAAAAACAGGGATTCTTCTGTGTTGCGCTTGATTATTTCGTGCAACTTGCAGACCCGAATGCTCTCAAGCCCATGACAAGAATTATCGCTAACACAAGTGTCATCAATATCTCAAAAATTCCGGTGATGCACTCCAAGATGAAGCACATTCCAATCAATTATCACTTTCTAAGGGAATAGGTTGCAGAAAAGAACATCAGAGTTGAGTATGTGGGCACAAAAGAACAAGTGGCAGACATCTTTACAAAACCACTTCCACGGGAAGCCTTTGAATATCTTCGCCAAAGACTTGTAGTTATTTCTACTCCAAAATGAATGCTTTTTGAATGCTTATATTATATGTCTTAGATGTACATGAGGAAGTACCATAAGAGGACAGTTCTTTCAGGGGGAGCAGCCCAGGATGGAAAGATACCTTTGCCATTGATGACAAAGGGGGTGAGATTTATCAGATGCAGAGGACAGAGGCATGGTTCCAAGGGGAGAAGATTTATCAGATGCAGAGGACAGAGGCAAATTTGTCAGATACAGAGGACAGAGGTATGGTTCTAAAGGGAGCATGAGTGATATGATTTCAGTATTGCATCAGAGTGTTTCCATCAATGCCAAAGGGGGAGATTGTTGATTAAGGTTGGTTGTCATTGATGTCAACCCTTGAAAAAATCCCTGTAGCACAAAGGTTTGGGTAATGGACCCAATATTGTTTGATGTAAATATGACTCATTATTGTCTTGTCATGGTTGATAAGAAGTAAAGATGGATGACCTCCAAAGTGGTCCCCTCATGGTTGATAAGAAGTAAAGATGGATGAACGCTTTGCGGAGTAAGAGAACCCATGCTTAATTATGGAATAATGATATGAAGGACAATGAATTTGTAAGGTAAACTATCCTATATGGATAGTGCTTGTCATTCCATTTCCGGTGGTATGTGGAACGTCACATAACTCCTCACGGTTAGAGAGTTATGGCCATGAGAAGTTGGAGACCCCGGGTTTGGGTAATGGACCCAAGTTTGTTTGATGGATAACGGTATGAGTTATGATATATTTTCAGATAATACTATTTTATATAGATAGTACATGTCATTCCATTTCTTATGGTATGTGGAACATCACATAACTCCTCACGGTTTGAGATTTATGGCCTTACGAAGTTGGAGGACCCTCATATGTCATCTAGAAGCCCCAAAAGGTCAACGTAGTCAAAGTGGTTTAAGAGATTTTAAAAGGTAAATAATAATGTGAAGTAATGAGTGTATTATAATTCAAAGTGAATACAAAATAAATTATTTCAATAATAAATTTAATTTAGAAATTAGAAGTGGGTTAACCCTAAAATAAGGAAAGTGGGGCCAAGTGACCTAGAAGATGTTTTTAAGGAAGCTACTTGGAGTATAAATAAGAGGCAAGGCTCTCTCATTTTAATCACACTTGAGTATATTGAATATCTATAGGTGTCTGAGGTAACCAAGGATATCTAAGCCGAAATTATGAGGGAAGGTGAAGAAAAGAAGGCCGAAATGCAAGGAAGGATAAATTCTTTTGATGGTGTTTTCTAAGGTATGTTATTTACAGGTCATCTCACCATTTTCGCTATAACTTTTTTTCTATAATTATTCAAACTATGAAATTTCTATGCCATTGAGAAAACATATCCAAGTATCTGTGGTAAAAAAATTAGCTTTTGGGTCATTGTATTTTTTAAGTTACACTCCGTGGAATATAGGGTTTGTGGCTAGTCCTGAAACTAGTCAAAAACAGGTGTTTCGGGTAAAAACGTCATAGCTTTTTCATAACAGATCCAAATTCATTGAAACCAAATGTGTTGGTTAGGGTACATTCTTTAGTATGTTGTGTAACAGTTTCAAATCAATTCAACAAATATTTCGTGTGGGGCACGCTCTACAAGGTCACTCTCTAGAATAAGCCAGAATTCAACAAGGTATGTCACTTTTGCTATAACTCCTTTTATGAGTAGTGACACCTGGAGGAATTGCATAAAACACACTAAAGAAAATTGTGTATCAGTTTCACATCTTCATAGATTATAGGTACAAAGTTATGATTACTTCAAGTTAGGGTTGTTGACTAATCCAAAACTAGGCATGTGAGACTAAAGAAAAGTTTGATGAAAATGTTAGTCTATTTTTGTTGAAGTTAAGGAAGGTTTGTAGGAATGTGATCATATACACTAGGTCTATTACATAGCTACAAATCAGATTTGGATGATTAAATTGATGAGGGCTTTTGGTTGAGGTACATGTTGAGTACATGGTTGAGACAAGTAGTTGATGAGTTGGCAC
>ML778297.1:1971800-1985174 GCA_009831015.1 Picea engelmannii | reverse complement strand
GTTCAAGCAGTGGAAGATCACATCGAGCATCAACAACAAGTTCTCCAAATATTAAAGGACAACCTAACCATGGCACAGAATCACATGAAACAACAAGCAGATCAACATCGTAGTGAAGAAGTTTTGAAGTAGGAGATTGGGTGTTTTTAAGACTACAACCACACAAACAAATGTCCCTCAAGCAAGCCAAGAAGGATAATAAATTATCACCAAATTACTATGGCCCTTATAAGGTGTTGCAAAAGATTGGTACTATGGCATACAAATTGAAGTTGCCTACATCTTCATGAGTACACCTAGTTTTCCATGTTTCGTGCTTAAAGAAGGTTATAGGTGACAAGATCCCAGTTCAAACTATATTGCCAGAACTTGACGAGGAAGGAAATATCATATTGGAGCTTGAAGCCATCACTGACACAAGAATTCGTCAGCTGAGGAATAGATCCATTTCAGATTATCTCATTAAATGGAGGAAACTACTGGTTGAATATTCCACTTGGGAAGATGAGTCTTTTATACATAAGCATCCAGAGTTACTCAAGTGTTGCGGACAACACTTGTCTCAAGGGGAGGGGCATGTTAATCCCTAAATAATAGCTCATTACCCCTTAATTGGGGCATATTACATTAGTAATGTTATTTTATTTATGTTGGCTTTAGTCCATTAGTTGTAATTATACCTCCTAGTCTCCTATATATACCAAGGAGACATTTTCATTTGGAATCATTTTGTAATTGTACATTTATGTGGGCATAAGGAGGTTGCCCCCTCGAAGAGGCTTATTATCTAAATTTCTCTCTTTTTCAAGGCGTTGAGTACTTATTCTGAGGTTTTTCTATGCTATATTGATATTTGGTTCTTAACAGAGTAGTATAAATAGAGGGCACTAGAGCTCATTTGTTATGCTCACTCTCACAACTGCATAAGACCATTGGTGCACAAGTTTGAAGAGGAACTGCAGTTGCAGCCGCAGCTGCTACAACCGGCATTTTGGTTTGGGTTTGGTCTTTCTCTTAGTTATGGTTTGGGCTTTCTGCTTGGCCTTTGGTTATTCTTGCTTGGTGCGGTAGCCTTGGAGAAAGGTGCGCTACCTTGGTTGGCTATTGATTTGCTTCCGAAATTATTTTGTCTGTCAAGGTTAAGGTGCTTGGGGGTGGCCTTTGTGCCTATGGTCGGGTGATAATATTTCTATATTGTCTATGGTAAAACGAGCACGCCTATTTTTCTAACACCTAGAAGGCATGGGTTTTTATACCACTGGTTCGCCAGAGTCAGTGCATGAGAATTTTATGGACATGAACAATCGTGCAAGGGATGAACCTATGCATGAGAACGATATGGACAAAGTTCTTGAGGATACCAACTAAGGGAGCCCTACCCAATGTGATTCTTGTGATTTTCTTTTCTTTGGAAACGTTGGTGACCCCTTTATGGCCCCTTTAAACATTCCTGGGTTGAATGTCGGACTACCGGTTTGGTTATGTACCACTCCAAGGGTCCCAAATGCTCTTGATGCTTCTTAGATAAGCACCTTATGTCAGGGGCATCATATGGACGTTCATCCTTCACATTTTTGCATCTGCAAAAATTAGTTCTTCTCCTTCTCCCTCTTCTGGTAAAAGTTTAGCCTCTAGTAACCAGAAGTATAAAAATCATAAGAAGAGGAAGAGTAAGAAAAAGAAGTCACCAACCTTTGTTGGTCATGTTGGAGACCTGTCACCAACCTCTTCTTGTCATGTTGGAGACCTGTCACCAACCTCTTCTTGTCATGTTGGAGACCTGTCACCAACCTCTTCTTGTCATGTTGGAGACCTGTCACCAGCCTCTATAAGTCATGCTGGAGGCAAGTGACCAACCTCTATTAGTCATGTTGGAAGCACAAGCCCAGTCATTGCAAGTCATACTAGTAGTAAGTCACCGACCTCTGCGAGTCATGCTGGAGATAGGTCATCAACCTCTGCAAGTCATGTTGAAGACAAACACCCATCCTCTGCAAGACATGCCAGGGGCATGAGTCTTGTCACTGCTATTCATACTAGATAAACATCACCAACCTCTGCAAGTAATGTTGGAGATCAGCTACTAACCTTTGCGTGTCATGTTAGAGATAGGTCAACAACCTCTGCAAGTCATGTTGGTGTCATTTCACTAGCCTCTACGAGTCATGTTGGGAGTAAAAGTCCAATCACTACTAGTCATGCTGGCATTGAGTCACTGACCTCTGCAAGTCATCTTGGAGTCTTGTTACCAACCTCTACTAGTCACGTTGGAGACGTGCAACCAACCTCTACTAGTCATGTTGGGTACAACCCGTTGGCCACTGCAATACTATTGACAATCCTACACGTATAGGACGTAAGCCCAAGTTCCCTTGTAAGATATTCAAAGGAGACCACCTCACTCATTTTTGCCTTACTATTGTCGTGGCACAAGAAGCGTGGTCCTTGTCTGACGACCCTTCTAGTTATGAGTCATCTTCGGTTTCCTAGCATTCTAATCAATATTTGGTTGACAAAGGGATCGTGCCGATGCAATCTTCGATCGACACCACTCTTGTTTTGGGTGGTGATGCGTCTCTTGACCATGTTGTATCGCATCCTATTCAACCATTGGTTGAGGAACTGGTCATGCTGATGCAATCTTCGGTCGATCTCACTCTTCTCTTGGAGAGTGACAATTCTAAGGAATTGGTCTCGCCGATTCAATATTTGATTAATCCCACTCTTCTCTTGGGGAGTGATGTGTCTTCTAACCATGTCCTTAGCATTTTAAGTTCAGTGTCTTCTAAGTAAGGGTGCATTCCACTCTCTTCAAGTATGCTCCCTCCAAGTTCTAGGATGGTTTCCTTTGATTGGAATGATCTTGTAGAGCCTCACCTTCCTTCTTCTGCACCCTTCCAGATAATGGTTGGAATTAATAAATTAGGCATTCGTCGAACTATTGTAGATGAAGGATCTTATGCAAGTCTTTTATCATCCTCGGCTTGGAAAGCTTTGGGTTCTCCCAAGCTTGTGTTAGCTACCAGTGAGTTGTTGGCTTTCGACAGAAGCCCTAGCGAATGCTTGGGGATTCTTCCTCACTTGCCTATCCCGCTAGGTGGGAAGACTATCTTAGTCGATATGTTAGTGGTTCCAAGCCCTTCAGACTTTAATTTGCTTCTTGGACATGATTATGTGTATGCGATTAATGTTGTGGTCTCTACGCTCTTTCGTGTGATGCATTTCCTTCACAATGGAAGAATTGTCACTATTGATCAACTTTCATTTGATAATCACCATCTTGGTTTGACTTTGCCTTAGGCATCCCCCTTGTGTGTCCATAGTGTTCAAGTAGACTCTTCCCTGCCACGAGTGAATTATGTGGTGTCTTATCCTCAATGTTCAATTACTCCTAAGAAGGATCCTTTACAGTTATGCTCGCCTTCTCGAGACAAGGTCTCGACAATTGATCGGGTGTTTTATCCGATGGGGGCATGGGAGCCCTTCCTTCCCCTATTGGCCTGAGTTATCTAGAGTGTCCTCTTGAGTATGATCTTGTTATTTGTAAGACCTCGAGCTTTGGTATTTGTGAGTTTATGGGCCCTAGTTTCATGGATGTTGAGTTTCCTTTAGATGAGGCCAACCTTGAAGCTATGATTATGGATCTTCGACCTCCTCCTGAACTGGAAGCTTTACTAGTTGGTTACCAATGAAACCATTGGCTTGATCCTAGCAATGGGCTCTACCTGAAGCACTACTATGCATAAGCTACAAGGTTGTGCGGTCCTTTGTACATATTGTACTTTTAGGGTTTCTTGTTTTCAAGTTCCATATCCCTTAATACTTGTATTTCTCATAGGTTTCTATATTAGACTTATTAACTTCTGGGTAAGTGATTTTGATCTTATATACAATACTTTGGAGACATTTACTTTGGTACCTTTTCATTCTATGTCGATCCATTCTGACAGGGAATGATCTTGAAACTAGCATATAGGTTATATTTTCCCCTCCATGCATTTTTAGATTATTTGTTTCTTGTTTTATTTTTCCTTAGGATCAACCCCACTGAGTTGCGACACAAAACTTTCTCTGTTGTTTAGAAGTGTTGCGATTCACATGGTAGAGTCTACCTTCCATGGACGCCCTAGTTTAGAATCCCTTTGTATTCTAGTGCTCATGCTGCAAGTTTTTTATTAGGCCCGAGAGTCCTATTTAGTCCCGCCATGAGTTTGTGTTCGAACTTCATGCTTCTTAATCAATATTGTTCTGGCCATTACTCGTGAGACTCACTCCCTTATATGTTGCTCACAACAACATTATGGAGTCTTAATTAAGCTCTTTCCAGACTCCTTAAAATTGAAAAGATTGTTGAGTGATCTTGTTTCTTTCACACTCATTAAATGGACCTGAAGGAACGTCTATTCAACACAACTTTACCCCTTTTTTTCACTGAATAGACTAACTATGAAAAAGGTGTACTCTAGTCTATGGACTAGAAGAGTTCTCCTCAATTTTGTTTTATACTTTTTTGGGCTCAGGAGACTAAATTTACGAAAAAAGACGAGGGAGTCCATAGTTAAGCTCTTTTCAGACTTCTTAAATATGAAAATATGGTCGAGTGATCTTGTCTCTTTCACACTCATCAAATGGATTTGAAAGGAAGTCTTTTCGGTATAAGTTTAACACTTTTTTTTGGATCGAACAGACTATTTACGAAAAATGAATACTCTAGTCAAACTATGACTAGAAGAGTTCTCCTTGGTATTATTTTATTCTTTTTCGGGCCCTGGAGACTAAACTTACGAAAAGACCACCATGGGAGGTTCACTTCCTAAAGTTGAGTTGTAACTGCATTACATTTTGACTTCTCGCACTTTTAGGCCTAACACTAGCTTCAACATGTTGTTGTTGTTGAACCCATTGCTTATGCATTCCTATCAGTTCCCAACCTTGCAATTTATGTCTTTGTGACTCGACACCTTATCCCTGGAGGAAACATTACATGAGTGTCCTTATCCTGCACATGCTTTCCTTGCATTGAGCATAGGTATGTTCCTTGCGTTTTGGAACTAGTTTGTTTTCCCACAACACTCATTTCCTCCACTGTACTATATCATTTTTTTATTCTTTTTCCAGGATTTAATAATATGAAAAGACCAAAAAAATAAAAATAAAAACCAAAAATAAGGGGGGAAAGTGTTTATCTCTTATGTTGGTAGCAATTTTTTCACCCTTGAAAAAAGCACAATCTTGAGTCGTTATCTCATCATTTTGGGTCTAGTATGGCTTTAGGAGACTTTTTTCTCATTTTGAGTTTTATCTCCCCCCGATTGGTTATTCTTCCAACCATATAGAGCATTTCTTGATGCCTCTTGTGTCACAAATGTATCCTAGTTTATAGTCATGTTTCCTAAATCACATAATGTGTCGTGCTTATGTTCAAGGGAAATTTTCAACACGAGTCGGCCATTATGTAGTTAGTCTCTGACCTTGCAAGTCGGCCTTCCCAAGCCAGTCTCATCATCACGAGTATCAGTCTCTTCGTTTGATTTCTTCCAAATCTTTGGCCTTCTGACACCCCTCATGTTGGTTGATGGAGGATTCCTTAATGTCTTCCTTCCAACAGATCTCTTCCCATCGACTCCGACACATCTTACTCTGGGAGAGGGATCTAGAGTTATGTTTGGTACCATGGGGCCTGGAGTCATTAGTGGCAGGTTCCCTCGCTATTGAAAGTGGGAATACATCAATGTCCCTTGCTCAATAGACTATACCATGTGTTCGACGCCATCTCATTTATTCACACTTGTTGGATTGTACCACGGTACCTTGACTCCCATTATCATCATCAATGGGTTGTCTCGCGTTTGTTAATGATATACATCAATGAACGATAATCAAATGATGTCTCACTTTGTTCAACTTCAACACATCTATTCACATAGTGTAGACTTGTACCACGACGGATCATTGTGAATACTTCGGGTGAAGTACGAGCATCACATCTTTTGTGCTCCTTCCCGACTCATATGGGGCCACCTCACGGACATTGGTACTTGCAAAGGATCACTTGTTCCTTCTCTTGGCTCTAGATATCCTTTGTTCTTGATCTTGAGACATAGCTCCACTGTGTATCTATTCGTGGCTATGATATACTTTGACTTGGATCCACTATGTATTCCTTGTGTCCATGCTTGCTACTTCATATGTATCACATGGATCCACCGTGTATTGTTCATGGCCATGGACATTAGTCATACTTTCATATGTATCATGGATCTGCAATGTACTTGCTTTGGCGGCCATGCTTATATCACTCATGAGCATGGGTATGCCCGACTTGGGAAGAAAAACTCTTATTTGATCTTTAATGACAGTTATTGTTATGAATCGGTTGTTCGGGAACCTTCAGGGGTACTTCAATGCATCCTCGCCTCTCAAAGTTTATAATGTATTTCGTCCATCCTTTTTCTCTTCTGACCTCACACCTTAGGGAGCATCTGTTATAGCACAAAATGTCACACCTATGCATTTGTGCCATGGCCTAACCCTTTCCCAGAGCTTTCTAGACATTTTCCCAAGTTGCCTCTCCAAAATCATTTAAAAAACATGTCTTATGAGCATATTTGTGGGTTTCGCTAGTCCAATGCACAGACATCCACAACTCTCCAACTTGCAATCTGCGGATACCCTCAAAAATCATAAAAATTAAAGTAATTCTATGTTTTCAGGCGGTTTTTTCGGTTGGGCTCGTTCCCCAACGTCCCCATGACTGTACACAATGGAATCCAACTCCCCCAACCTCTTGGGGAAGAGATAAAAGCACCATTGAGGGATAAGAAGAGGTCAAGTCCCTTGGTGCAAGATTGTGTTGCCAACATCTAGTAAGCCTCCCTTTCCTATAATCCTCTTAGCAACACCCCCTTATGTCTGGAAACTCCTTTTCCAACACCTCTTTCTTATATATATGGCTATAGGGTGTATCCTTATCCCTATTTGGGCCATCCAAGGAAGAATATAATGGTTGAGTTGATGCTTGAGGGATTCTTAGAAAAACCTTGGCTTCGAGGTAGTGCCAAAGGTGAGACAAGGTTGTAACTTAACTTTCTGATTTGGTGTTAATAGAAGAGTTTTTTTCCCCTCCTATCATGTGTTCATTGTATGTTTGTGCTTATTAAGTTTACTTTGAATATGATATATGACATGTATACCCTTTGATCATGTAACTACCTTCGTAGCAGCTCTTGTATTGTGTTCATTCTACAGGTTGTTTCCAACAAAGGATCTGGAGCTCGTTGAGAGAAAGAAGTGGGATCAACATCAAATGAGAGACTTAAGGTGCACCTTTTCTCCCTCTTCCTTCCCTAACTTATCCTTGTAAAGTAGTTATTCTTTTAGTTTTTCATGCTTGTTTTGGAGGGAATATTTCTATCTTCTCTATACAGTCTTGATCTGTTGTGATTTTGACCGAAAATCACCAGGGAAATATCCCATCAACAAGCATGTGATTTTGTATACTTCGTGGTCCATGCAGATAGCTTATTCTCCCAACATTTCAGTCTCATGTCAGTTGAGACTAAATATGCAATTGTTAGGAAGGGGACCCAAGATATAGTTCAAGAGAAAGGTACTTAGCATAGCCAAATAGTTGCTTGAACTATCGGCTCTCTAATCCCACATCAGTTGTCTGTGTCACCATGGATCAACACCTTTGCTAAAGTTCCTGGCTCGATTCTGCAAATTGCCTCCTTTGTCGGTTGTAGTTGTCCACGTCTTCCTCATCACCAAGAAATTTGAATGAGACGCGAGGATCATGGTGCTCCTAGCCCTTGGACCAATTAGTCGGTGTTAGCCATTTCCAACTCCCTCTGTAGCTGGGCCAAGTTCTAACTGTAGAACTTGGTCTATTCATTGCTTGGATTTCAGAGCTACAGAATAAGGTATGTTTATCCTTCGCTCCTCCAAAACAAATCCAAGAAGAGAGGGGTCGAGAACTAGGACAAATGTGGACCAAATAAATTTTCCACCTCCATAGCTACTCCAGATATTGGAAAAGTTGTGTTGAGTTAGAAACACAACCAAGATAGATGATTTGCACTTACTCAAGTAATGTGCGGTCATCCAATCTGTGTGGAGAAATTAGACATTGTAGACCAGATGTGAAAATTATCCTGGGTTTGTCATTGGCACGTGGGTTGACACTAAGAGCACAAATGTTGCAAAGGGAACAAAGCATACAGTTCGAGAGCAAGATGCTTAGTGTACACAAATAAGCTTGAATTGTGCTTTGAATGTCCCGCAAGGCTTCAGCTTTCTAAGAGATCATCTGCTCTTTACATCTCCATATATCAATGCATTTTTTGAACCGGGCCATTCCATTTTGGGAACCGTATGTCATGATCATTGGAGCAATTGGTTGTTGCTAGCCATTTGGAGTTATCGCAATAACTAAGCCAAGGTGAATTTGTAGAGTTTGGTCTAATCACAACTTGGATTTTTGGGTTGCAGGGTGAAGCATGTTTATCGTCCGCTGCCTAACAACAAATCTAAGCAGAGACAGGTCGACAACACACGCAAATGTCGGCGAAGTAAAGATGCTACCTCTAGAGCGAATTCACCCATTGAAAAAAGTCTCTTGAGCTACAATGACAGCCCAGATAAATGATTTGCACTTTCTCAAGGAATGTACCGTAAGTGCAATGTGCAATTTGGATTCTATACAATGCGATGCACTATGAATACACATTGCTACATCTGCATAATTTAAAAAAACACGTTGTTTATTGCGTTATTGTTATCGACATATGTCCTCTTCGGAGACTATTAATGAGTTTCTTCTACTGTGTTGCCTACAACTATTTGCTTTCTTGCATTTGTTCTGTTTCATTTTGATGTTGAAGCACTGCAACAAATGCAATGATGAGGCAAATAAACTGCTATGTCAAAATGGCATGAAATATATAATACCAACAAACAACGAATGAAAACCAAAACAACACTACACAAAAAATAATTAGAAATATGTACCTTGTCAATTATTGTTTAGTGCCTCTTTTTTTTCCCTATTTCCTTTTTTATTAATGACTGGTGATAGTTTGGATTTATTACACATCAAACAACGCAAAGAGACATGTAAGTGGACATTATTGAACTGCAAAAACAATGGGAATTGCCCATGTCTTATTTTTTGTATGATCATAATTTGTTTTGGGGCACTTGCTTCTTATTTTCAACACAATTTCTTGAACCCACACAGAAACACGAAGTTTTTAAATATGCAACAAGAATATGACAGCATGTTTTGCATCAGCGGGAAGGAAATAAAAAATTGTGAATGTGTAAAAAAAATATGGACATATGCAAATATGTATTCCGATGTCAATGTAATTCACTAGCCTAATGTTTACTATGACTTATACGCATTTCAAATTGAAAGCAAAAAACAAATTGTATCATGATCACTCCAATTTATTTAAAAAATAAAATTGATAGATCATTCTTCACATTTGACCAGACATGATCATTTTAGGTTCCTTGTACATGTTTTATTTGGTTCAATAAGAATGTAAATGTTGGTTGTACATGTAACTCTGCAGTTTTTGTGTTTTCTCGTTACACTAACACATGTCAATATTGAAGTCTCCTAGAACCACTATGATTTTGTTGCAATGTATATTGCACAATGCTTTCGCTATTGCATTTACTATGTTGGACATAATTGCAGATGGGGCTACATAGATATTAATTATGGCAATATGTAATCCTTTGACAATTACCCTTACTAGAAGCACCTCTACATTAGGTTCTTCAAAATGCATATGTTTCGATATGGGTAGATGTTTTTTTACTTGTATCATCACGCCGTGTTTATTGCAATTCGAGAGCCAATTGAAACACTAAAATTGTTCATTTTGCATTGACAATGTCATATATGTTTCTTGAATGCACAAAATATCAGATTGCATTGTATCATAGTCACTATCTATGTCGTTGAAATGCACACACAAAATACGTGTGTTTAATGAACAAATTGAAATACATGACTCCAATTTCACGGAGCACGAATCGTATTCTAAATTCCAATTTGCATCACTACGCAAACATTGCATCTCAACAACTATTTTTTGTTTAACATTGAAGTTATCCATAGTCAAAGGACATATAAGATACAAAGACTTTATTGTCCTTACATGTGTCAATGTCGTATAAACCAATCCATGTCTTCGCACCCTAGCAGAATCAAATGCAACATTGTCTTGGGTCAACCCCTGTTATCTGTGTATTGTACATGCACATGCAATTTGAATTGGGAGTTGTTTACGGATTTTCAAATGACCTGTCATCGCTTTTGTTGATATTGGTTTCACTACTCGCAATATTTGTATTCAATCAAGCAAAATGTCTCTGTTATATAAAGAAGATAACCTTGTGGCTTGTCGATGTCCAATATGTGGATCATAGAAATTTATTCATAAAACATCAACGTTATTTTTTTTGGTGTATGCTTTAACTATTCCATCTGCACCATTCACTAAACCATCATGCAAATCGTAGTTACATGCATATATTTCAACGAGCATATCTAATTTTAGAACAAGTTGCGAAGGAAAAGTTGTTGTATATTCATGACGTCACATACCACCACGATTGTCTTCCTCTTCGTCAATTGCATTGATTATAAGTTCCCTGCTAGGCATAAGCAATAACATATACCTGTTATGCAATGCAACATCCTTGTTTTTATAAAATAGATAAGGAAATGTTGGGTGATTTGGAGCAAATCGGATGCAATTTGTGTTGATATAGTTCAGATTGTCTCTTTTTTCACTATTTGTTTTCATCCTATTTAAAATAGTGATAAACTTTTCACTTGTTCGTTTAATTGTAGTGTGCAATTCATAGCATTTTCACCCTATCTGCCCAAAAGCCATATGTTATGCTTTCCATGTTCATCGTGGGATGCTCAAATATCAAGGAATCGTGTATGGGTTGCACTTGATAAAGATCACCACAAAATACCATATCTATGTGTTGAGGGGGTAGAATTTGCCCTGCAACAGTGATGGGTACTCCCCAATGCACGGTCCCAATTAGACTATGCACCGTTTGGTTAAGAGACGCATCCGGAATTTGGCTCGGCTGCCATTGTTGGCTATGAGGGTGAAAATTGATGGTTATGCAATGCAAAGATGTAGATGAAGACTATGTATTAAAATAAATCTAATCTATTGCTAATCTATCATTTCCTATCCTAGCTAGGAGTGAACTATAGTGACCAGATGAGTTGTAAATGAAACTAAATTCTGTCAAGAACCCCACATAGACAGTTAAAATGAAGGTGCAAAGTTAGAAACATGAGCATACATACATATAACCAGAAAAGTCTAAATTATATTTCTGCATACATTAACAACTCGTGAGCTCGGGACTTGAAAATATAAGAAAGAATAACAATGATATAACATAATATTATGTGCATTAGATTAATCTATCATCACACATTGTTCTTGCAGTCCATGTGATCAACATACATTGTACTTGAAGAAGTTCACAACAAAATCAACCACACACACAAGTTCTTCTCTCTTTCGAAAACTAGCCCTGGGGGCTTCTTAATATTAGCAGTTTCAGCGATAGTACATCAAAGCTCCAAGGAATGGATTCTCAATTTTGGTTGACATTGTATTCCCAAAATAGTTCAGAAATGTACAATGTTTGAAGAGCCAAAAAATCTCTTGCTTTGGGCACATTCCTAGTATTTATTGAATCTCAACATGACTCTTAGCCTTTCACCTCCCGCGTGACCTTTCATTTCTCAACCTTTGTCTTTATTCCTTTTGTAGTGATGAGAGGGAAAAGACAATAGTTACATTTCGAATTTGTCTCCTAGTGTTGGTGGGCCATCATATATTTTGACTATAGCATGCTTCATCCACTTTAATGATTGCCTTGGGCATTAGGGGCATTCATCATTGTTAGTTTTTAGGGTAAATTTGCAAAACAGTGGTCTCTTTTAAATTTCAATGATTAAAACAACTAGATCTGTAGCTCAATCAGAGATAGAACACATAGAAGGTAGATCTATGAGAGACAGCAGCAACTTAAGAGAAAAACTCAGATCACATATGAATATAACTCAGATCTAAAGATAGTACTTTAATCTAATGTAGCAATGAACAGATCTGAATATAACAATAGATCTATATGACTAAACACAGATTGCAGATCTAATGATTCTACCTAATCATTTCACGATATATATATATCTTTAGATCTACACAATGCATACTAGTTTAAACAGTTCTGAAGCAGAATCAAATCCAAATGAGTAAGGCACATACCTGGTACAACAACCTTACCTCTGAAGATAGCACAGTAACCACAATAGGTATAGATCTTGTTTAGTATGCTCAGACAAAGGTTCAGTTCATGGATCAATAGTGGATCTCTATGCCAAAGACTGAAGGAACTTTCTTGCCACCCAACAAAGAGGCCTCAGGGAGAAAACAAAAATCAAAGGGGCCCAAACTCTCACAGCAAAACCCTTACCCAAGAGGCTGAAAAATTTAGGACTGTGTATAAACCCTTATTTTGGCAGTGAGCAGATGTGAACTGTTAGGTAGTTTCAGCAACCACAAAAATACCCTAGCAAGAGGGCCGCACACCAGATAAACTCTTCACACAACAGATAGAGAAGAGGGGTATCAAAACCCTTTAGATCTGTTCACTTGACAGGGCTGTAACCTCAAAGGTTTGCACTTCAAAGAAGGGCACACAACTCACACACTAAAACACAATGTCCCAACCAGCAAACACAAGGGAGATGGCACCTTCACCTGCAGCAAACACGAGCAGGGCCGCACCTAGCCACACACTCCAAACAACAATCAAGGAAGGAGGACGGTGCTGGTAGGTTAACCCCTAGACAGGCGGTAGCTTGAAATCCCCACGGCATCAAGAAATATCCATAGCAGAAGGAGGCGGCAGCAAGAGGGCAGATCCAGCAAGTCAAGGAAGGTCGCGACTATCCCTACAACAGATATCAAGAGGCCGCAGCTACAACAGAACAAAGGAGGCCACTCCCACACAAGAATACTAAGAGGTCGCAGACTGGAGAGCAAGAGAACACAACACTAACACAAGAGCATAATAGAATGAGTGAAAGGTGAGAGGGGAGAGGGTTTAATATATAGGTTTAGGTTAGGGTAAGGGTAGGTTAAGTTAAATTTAAAATCACATGTTTAAATTGAAATTTAAACATGTGATAATAACATTTAAATTTTAACTTTAAATTTAACCCTTTACTAAGACCAAAAACCCCAAGACAACCAAGCAAGGGTAAAGGAGGGTTTGCAAGGTGGCATTACTCATTCCTTCATATCACATGGTGAA
>ML778297.1:1913582-1971750 GCA_009831015.1 Picea engelmannii | reverse complement strand
TCCTTCAACCATTCGAGCTTGGTTCCTTTTGATGCTTCCCGTTGTTATGCCAATTGAGGTTGACTTTAATGCTCTATTGTCTTTGGCTATAGATCAAATTGCAAGAGCATGTCTTCCTCTAGGCATCGGTACTGAACACCATTCAACATATCGCAGATGAGTGGCCTTAAAGAGATACTTAAACAAACTATTAAAACATGCATTCAAAAACTTAAAATTGAAACATGGTTCAAAAACTTAAAGTTGATTCATGGTTCCTCTGCTTACGCTGAAGTGGTGTGTTGTGGTGAGGTTGTCGATAAAGTGTTAGATCTTAATAATGAAGAATGAAAACAATTGGTTAAAAAATTATTAAATTGTATAACTACGAAGTCATTGATCTTGGAAATACCTTTCCAATGGTAAAAGGAACGCCCAAAATGGACAACCCAGTCAAACGTTATGGCTAAAATATGAACAATAGTCTGGGTCCTGAGAGGAGTTAATGGAACCCCTGACATTTGCATCTTAGGAGTTAGTGCGAACTCCTCTGATTTGCATCGGAGCTTATTACTAGGAGTTCCTGTGTCCCGGGTAGAACTCTAGGCAAGCGTTCCTTTCGATATCTTAGCCTAGACTATGTTTTCGTATCTTCGTCATGCTGCGTGATGACTTAGGTCAATTCATTACCAAATGGATTTGGTTTTGAGTGATTGTACCCGATTCAACCATGTTAATTTTATTAAAAAAAAGGCAGGGTAAGTTTATAAAAAAACAAGCAGGGTTACAACACTGGAACGTAGAGATCAGTTTTAACGCTACAACCTTTTTCTGGTCGCCAGAGAGTTCCTTTGACAGTGCCTTAAGAGCTGCAATAGACATGCTTGTGACAACAAAACAATTGCGAATGTAGGGTTCAACTATCTCCAATCCTGCTTTTGTTAATATTTTAATCGTCTTGTATGATATAGCAGACGTCTATCCCAAATTGAGTTTTGTCAATGTTTTCTTAGTGGAACCTCCCAACAAAAGTGCTTCTCTATGATCAATTAACTTTTACAAGCACTCAGAGATAAAGATGTGAAGGGAACCTTTCTTCCTCCTAAGATGGACATTCCAGCGTTAATGACATTCAGTCCACTCAGAGATAATGTATTCAGTTTTCTAGGTTAGGGAGAGCAATGTGTTCCATCTATTCGCTAGTTTCAAGATTGCATGAGATCAATTTGACAGATACAAGGGAGAGGGAAGTGGCAGCAATTCATGCGAAGCCTAAAAGAAAAATAATGTGTTATGGAGTTTGAGGATCTTTAAAAATTCTTTGCAAGCACGTATGAGCACACTAAAACTAGCCTCTGTCACTGTATAGAACCCTCCGAGCTCGATGGACTCACGTGCTTTTTTTTGCATTTCTTCGCCATGGTAAACATGCCGATGGTATTGAGGGACTGCTTGTGAAACTTGGAAGCTGAAATATGTTTGGTTTCGGGCCGCAGGTGGTGGCCAGCCAAACGAGCCATCATTTGTCTGTGGAAACCCTAAAATGTGAGACCTTTACCCTCTTCGTGGAATTAAAATAGGTACCCTAAAATCGTATCTTTAATGCGATAATTAGTTGGTCACGTTGATTTCTGGAGAGACTGAGATCGATGGTCTTTTAATTTTGCTGGAAAGTGGAATAGCGTTGAAAGTGCCATCCAACAACTAGAACCAATGGGCCGATGTTACCTGTTAATTCGCTGCAAATTGCCTATTGAATTCTCTGCGCCTTCAAACCGTAACAATTGCGAACGATTTCACTGATTTGTCTGCTTATTGAATTCTCTGCGAACTTCAAACCGTAACAATTGCAAACCGTTAAAATCGAATTTGGCTCGGTGGGACAGTTAGGGAATCGATTTTAATGTTTATGCCATTCGAGCATTCCATCTGTTTAACAACTGGTGAGGCCAGTTCGAGCGAGAAACCCTAGGCGATTCGTTATTGCACTTTCGGGAATCGGATTCTGATTCGATGAGTTTCGTTGGAATCACAATGGCGAAAATCATATGATTGGCGTATTTCCGGGAATAAAAATTAGCTTTGATGAAGGTCGAAAAAAAATTCGATCAAAGGTATTTTTTTAAAGAAGGCTCTTAGTTCATTCATTGAAACTAAGGTAATGTGTCGGTGGCATAGAAATATAAGTTTGCAAAAATGGCCAATTGACGTTCAAGGTGCTGAACACGGTTTGAGAGCCGTTTGAGAGCCGAGATGACCGATTTTCTTTCAAGATACATTTTAGAGCCAACGCATAACCAATAGGTGTTGTGATTAACCAACCTGAAGCTAGACTACACTTTCACAATCAAGATTTAGTCATAAAATTAAGAAGCGCAAAATAAACAAGCTGGTACGAAGTGTGCGATGAAAGCTAATGGTGACACAACAAACTTAATTACCACTGCAATATGAAGCAGGTTAGGCATGGTAGGTAATCAGTGACCAACTATCTAATTAGGCGTGGAGAGCTGAAAACAGGGGCGTAGCGAAAGCTTCCACGGGACCATGGAGATGTGGAACTGCAATATGACAATTGTCACAAATTCTCCATACAAGCATTTAAAATACACAAGTATTGCTTGCAATAGCCATATTCCTCTGCAAAACATGTAGTCTTGCAATGCATAACTGAACCAATTGTGTACATATGTCCATAGCAAAATCCTTCCTGCAACCTAACTAACCACGTGCCTTGCCACTGTCATGCAGAACTGCAACTACAAACGTGCAAAACCACCACAACTCAAGCATGCCAGAGAATTGCCAACAATTTTTTGGACAGGAATTGAAAACAGATCAAATGTCCACTGTCATACGCAAAAGAAAATTGTAAAAAGCACGAAAGACACAACTATGCAGGATGCGGAGAAATCGTCAAAGAAAAATTCTCCACACATGAGAAGCAACGCATTGTAGATCGCAGTATTGAACATATGCTTGACAAGAATCCTTTTTTTAAAGCGGATGAAATTTTCCATACACTCTTGCAAAATCTATGTTTCATGCATTTCACGTCTCCCTTCCACTTTTGTTACTCTTCCATTGAATTGTTGTATGGATTAATATATCATTTCTTGCTTTGCCCCGACAAAAAAGATATATAGGCACTGCAACGATATCAATAAATACATTAGAGACTTGACATTGCTTCAAGACCATGTGCATTTACTTTGAACCAAGGTCATTTCACCTTGCTCCAAACTACCTAGCTTGTCTCAACAAAGTGCAGAGCTATTGCAAATGTCGAGACACAGAAACATAACAACTCGCAAGCATGTGTTTCCTCCGCACAACAATTGAAAATATAATAAGTGTTTTCTATGCCCGCTCCAAAACTATTGCAAGTGCCTACCTGCAAAAGCATCGCAATGCAAGTATGCCACACAATTGGTAACAATTGTCTACATAGGAATTGGAAACAGATGGAATGTCCATTGTGCCAAGCAATACACACACACACACACACACACACACACACACACACAAAGCACAAAAGACATAACTATGCGAGATGCCAACAAATCGTCCAAACAAAAGTTTCTATGCATGAGCAACAACAATTTAGTTAACAACTATGCGTATTCGGAAAACATGCCAGATGCAGAAGCCTCTGCAGAGCTACCCACCTGTGGAATTGCAAATACCAACGTGCAAAACCACCGCAACTCAAGCATGCCATAAAATGGCTAACAACTTTCTGGACAGGAATTGAAAACAAATCAAATGTCCATTGTTCTAGGCAAAAGAAAACTATGCAAAGCACGAAAGAAACAACTATGCAGAACGTGAAAAAATCATCAAAGCAAAAGTCTCAGCACATGAGCAACAACGCATTGTAGATCACAATATTGAACATCTGCTTTACATGAATCCTTTTTTTAGAGTGGATGGAATTTTCAATATACTCTTGCAAAATATGTTCTTCCTGCATTTCACGATTCACTTCCATTTTCGTTACTCTTCCATTGAATTGCGATATAGATCAATATATCATTTCTTGCTTTGCCCCGACAACAAAGTTATATAGGCACTGCAATGATATCAATGAATAAATTAGAGACTTCACATTGCTTCAAGACAAAGTGCATTTACTTTCCACCAAGTTCATTGTGCCTTGCTCCAATCTACCTAACTTGTCACAACAAAGTACGTGACGCATAAGCATAACAACTCACGAGCTTGTCTTTCCTCCACACAATAGTTCAAAATATAATAAGTGTTTTCTATGCTCGCCACGTATTTTCCCCCTATGTTAACGCACACAACGAATATGTATGCGTACTCCAAAAACATGGGCATGTGTAACTGCACGATCACAAGTGACACAAATTGTCCACGCAAACATTTAAAATACACAATTGTTGCTTGCAGTAGCCATATGCCTCTGCAAAGCACACAGTCTTGCAATACATAACTGAACCAACTGCGTGCATATGTCCATAACAAAATCCTTCCTGCAACCTGACTAACCACATGCCTTGCCACTGACATGCGGAACTGCATCTACCAACATGAAAAACCACCGCAACTCAAGCATTCCAGAGAAACATTAAAAAAATTATGGACAGGAATTGAAAACATACCAAATGTCCATTGTCATATGTAAAAGAAAATTGTACAAAACACGAAAGACACAACTATGCGGGATGCAGAGAAATCGTCAAAGCAAAAGTCTCTGCACATGTGCAACAACACATTGTAGATCGCAATATTCAACATATGTTTGACATGAATCCTTTTTTTTAAGTGGATGAAATTTTCTATACACTCTTGCAAAATCTGTGTTTCATGCATTTCACATCTCCCTTCCATTTATGTTACTCTTCCATTGAATTGCGGTATGGATCAATAGATCATTTTTTGCTTTGCCCCAACAACAAAAATATATAGGCACTGCAATGATATCAATAAATACACCAGAGACTTGACATTGCTTCAAGGCCAAGTGCATTTACTTTGCACCAAGGTCACTGCACCTTGCTCCAAACCACCTAGCTTGTCACAACAAGGTGTGGAACTATTGCAAATGTCGATACACATAATCATAACAACTCGCGAGCATGTGTTTACTTCACACAGCAGTTGAAAATATAACAAGTGTTTTCTATGCCCGATCCAAAACTATTGTAATTGTCAACGTGCAAAAGCACTGCAATGCAGACATGCCATATAATTGGTAACAAATGTCTGCACAGGAATTGGTAACAGACAAAATGTTCACTATTCCTGATTAAAAAAAAATTGTACAAAGCACGAAAGACATAGCTATGTGAGATGCCAAAAAATTGTCCAAGTAAAAGTTTCCACGCATAAGCAACAACCAATCACACATTGCAATATTGAACATATGCTACATATGAATCCTCTTTTTATATTCGATGAATTTTTTCATATGCCCTTGCAAAATCTTTGTTTTACGCAGTCCACCTCTCGCTTCCATTTTTCGTTACTCTTCCATTGAATTGTGAAATGGAGCAACATATCGTTTCTTGCTTTGCCTTCGCAACAAAGAAATACATGCATTGCAATGATACCAACATGAACTAGCACCTTATTTCTTTCAACAATTGCATCAGATTCCTGACATCAAGACATATCTTTCAAAAAAATCCAGCTATTTGCATCTCCAAATGTAAATGAAAATGCAAAAGACATAAGAGCACCAAGTTCCTGCACATGCTCATCGCAAAAGTATTGCAAACATAGATATGCAAAAGCATCACAAAAGCATCACAATGCAGAGATGCAAGATAAATGATATCAATTGTCCACTCACAAATTGAAAACAGATCAAATGCTCACTAACCAAGGCAAAAACTTGTACATAGCATAGAGGAAACAATTATGCTCAAAAACATGTAGCTATTTGCATCTTTAAATGAAAATGTGTTGGTTACTACTCTCTCTTCCTACTCTTAGGTTGACCCAGGTTCAGATCTGAACTTGTTTCCAACAAAACCCTCTAAAACTATCGACCCTCCTCGTAGACCATAAGGCAACACAACACACAAAATGTACTGCGCACTCTCACTCGAGATAGTCCTATGGGTGACTGTAAAGCTCGGATGCTTGCAATCTAGGAAAGAGTGGGGATCTGGGATTGCAATTCATCTTCTTAGGCCTTGATTTGGTAGTTCTTCCTATTATTCTTAGTATTCATTCATCTCTTAAGTTTATGCATGCATTCTAACAGATCTAACATATAACAGAGCTCACTGACTTATCCATTCATCATCTAACTACTTACAGAAGGTTAACATGTAATCAATCACAACACATAACATAGGTGTTACCATGGTTCACCTCCTCCTGGGCTACGTCCACAAAGATTTGGCTTCTTATGCTCTTCTATTTAGATTTATGGAATAGATGGCATTGTGTGCACTACAATCTCGATCATACAGTTACAAAATTGGTTCCACAATCCTCTATGAGGCTGATTAGATCGCACCAGGATCCTCTTCCTACGATCTAACCCTCAAGATCTAGCTACTTGACCCTCCTACAACTCAACAGCTTACAAAAATGGTATCATATCTTACAGTAGTTCTCCTAGCCAAGCAAAACTGTATTATCTAACATTCTGGAACCCTGACCTAGACCTCCTAGGTACTTATTTATACTTATTTTTGGCTTATCAACCATTAGAATCTCTTACAAAAACCCTAACCCTAATGTGGTTAGGTTTTCTTGAATGTGTTCCTTGCATGCTTTCCTCCTTTGCATGTCGCTTTCCCTCACACGTGTTGCTTTTCCTTCCAGCTATCTTTTTCTAATTTAAGCTTTACTATCCAAAATTGGATTCTTCCTCAAAATCGACCTCCTCCCAATAGGCCCCCATCACTGACATGTGGTTCATCCCGAGCCACCTAGCTAGTGCGTGCTCCCTCAACAACCTCTACTAGGTTGTGGAACTTGTCTACAAGTTCCCTTTCTCTCGCCTGGACTTGCATGACCTTCTCTGTGAGCACTTCCAATGCTTTCACTATGATCTCCTCTTGGATCATGGTTGTGCACTCTGCCTATGTTTGTGTGATGTTCTTCTTCTTCTCCTCCAACTGCACGATCATCTTCGATGCTTGATCTTGAAGAGGTTCTTGTTATCCCCCACTTTCAGGGATAACTAGGAGATTATGTCTCAAGGCCCACAGGTCCTAGACATGGAGATCCGAGAGCCAGATCGACTTGAGCATGGCCCTGGAGGGCCTATCTTTTCTCCCTTTTAGTGCCTCCACTTTGTCAACGATAGCAGCAGCATCCATCACCTTTGGCTTGGTCCTGCATCAGAGATGGTTCTTGCTCCATGAGGTAATGAGTCCGGGTATCATGGTATTTGTCACTCTGATCCTCAAATTTTTTTGAATATGTGCATTTGATTCCTTTGTTTCTAACAGGTGCTTGGATCTTATGCTTGTCCACTTGACCATGTATGGGGGGAATGACAGGATGCCCTAGCAAGCCTGTGTCCATAGGTTTTGAGTTGCCACTAGGGGGATTTCTGAAGAGCCATCATCCATTCCCGTCACACATACCACTTTCCATCTTATTTCCCGCTCACCCATCCCATTAACTTGGTCTGTGCATAGGTTTGATCATTTAGGGGTTGTACCTTACCTTGTGGGAAGAATTGGCTAAAATCCTGGGGGGGGGAGTAGCTAACAATAAAAGCCTAAGAATAAAACACTGAGATGATTCATCGAGGGATCCCCAAGAAAGTAATAAAAGGCTTCTCAACAAGAAACAAAGGGACCCGTAGAAAAATAAATCAAGACCTAGTTGAAGGATGATGGGTCTCATCACAAGCCAGCTCATTACGTCCATGGGTGCCTAACAGTATGACACTACCAGCATCTGGTTACAACGCCAGGGTAGTGGCTCTTGGTTTCACGGCCAAGAGAAAGGGGGTCTCGTCACAAGCCATCCTTCTCATTTATGTGAAAGTACTTGTGGGTAACATTGTCACTTTTGGTCACCAAGCCAAGGCAATGTACCTTAACTAAATTCTTGAGAGAAAAAAACAATAAAAAGATAAAAACAATAAGACAAGACTTGGTCAGAGGATAAGAGGTCTCATCATGAGCCAGCCTATCAGGTCCATGAGCATATAGCGGTATGACACTACCAACATCTAGTCACCACGCCAGGGTAGTGGCTCATGGTGGCATAGCCAAGAGAAAGGGGGTCTCATCACGATCCAGCCTTCTCATTTTTGTAAAATGTTTGTGGCTAACATTGCCACCACTGGTCACCAAGCCAGGGCAATGTCCTTTGATTAGCATCTTGGAAAAAATGAAGATTAAAAGGCATGAATGGGCTTGGAATTATTTGCATCCATGACAGGTACAACTCACCCTCCACAGAGGCACCCACCGGTAAGCCATCCTTGCTATCACTGCACCTTTTGCCTAGACATCCCCATCCACTTCACCTACTTACATGAATTGGAAATGATCCTTTCCGGGAACAACCCTTTTCCAATAGACTCTAGCCCAATAGGACATCTTGTCACTTTCCCCAAACTTGTATTGCAGACTTGTATAATCTCTTTGAGCACTAGATTGGGCTAAAGGGGTTTTATGCACATGTTTAATAAATATTGATGATTAGATGTGATTGACATTGCTATGATCCCTGTGACTTATGATCCCATGGAGGGCATAGTTGTTGATGTGTAGGATCATGCCTGACGGACAGGTACACATGGGGAGATGATCAGCTCGGACCTCCATGGGGCTGAAGAGCCCAATCGATGGATGTTGAGACCCTAGCAGGGGGCAGAGACAGGGTAGAGCATTTGTACCAAGGAAGAGTAGAAGAATCCACCAGAGGCAGCTGAGTAGACCTATACCTAGGGGGATTGAGCCCTCTCCACATGAACGTTGGCCTTGGAAGGCCCAGGACATCTCCCAGGAAGCACATGACGTCACCCAGCAGTATGAACGTCTTGGGAGGCAAATATGGAAGTATTGGCACATGTGGCAGCTTGGAGAAGCCCAAGGAGGGCTAACGTTTTGCTCCAGGAGGCTGCATTTTCCCTGGAAGGGGCTAACGTCAGCGTAGAAAGGGGACGACGTCTCTCTATTGCTTGATTAGGGTTTAATTTTCAAATATTTAATGTAACATAGTATGATTTTAGTATTTTGGCCTTGTCGACCTTTTTCATGACCTAAAAAGTAAATTTAGGTCATTGTATTGTATAAATTAAGGGTTTTGACTCTCATTTTTTCATCATCTCTCACTCACTCATTAGTGAGGTCTGAAATTTGCGCCATTTTTTGGGTGATTGGCTGAAATTGTGAGGCGCGCTTGTTGAAGGAAGACTTTTTCTTGTCATTTTGGCATTTCTCTTGGTGGAAGGTATTACAACTAGGGTTTTGCTATGTGATTTCTTGGTTAAATGTAAGGGAATTTCTAGAAAAATTCTTGATTGAATGGTTGTAGTATTGTTTTCTTGCATTTATTATTATAATTTTCTGAATCAAACCCTAGGTGACAAGCACGCATTGAAGGTCCTTGTATCATGTCCCTACCAAGGTTTTAAGCCATTTTATTTGCTAAAGTGGGATAGAGCCTAGCCTTAGCAACACTCTATTCTTTCTTTTTAGCCATTTGATTTGTTGAAGAGGATAGAGCCTTGCCATAGCAACACTCCATCCATCTTCTTCTTGCTATCCATTTTTCTTATTTGTTGAGCTAAGAAGAAGAAAACGCACCAAGGCCTAGGTATCTACACCATGGTGAGCCGATTTTCTCTAGGGTTTGCTTAGTAAAGCCTTGCTTTAGCAACATGTTGCTTGCAAACCTTCTTGTCTTACCTCTTATCAACCATTATTCAAGCTAGTTGTTACCATTAAGCTAAGAAAGGAGGAGGGAGCACTAAGGCCTAGGTTTTCTACACCAAAGTGAACCTCTCTCCCCTAGGGTTTCATCCTTGAGGCCTTGCCATAGCAACACCTCAAGGTTTAACTCTCTTGTCCTTAGTTTTACCACTTTCACTTGATCCTTCAGCTTTTGCGTCCTCCTTTTGACTCCATATACCCTAGGAGCACATTGATCTAAGGCCTTTGTGTTGAGTAACTTGATCCTATAAACTTCCAATACTTTTGAACAAACCCTAACCATATTATCCCTAGCTTAGACTAACCTTTACTAACCCTAATGGCGTTGTCTTCTTTTATGCTATAAACACCTTATATGCAACTTTTATTTCATCTTTAAAGCAATTGAATGGTTGGATAAGGCGTTGATATTGTTACATTGATTGCCATTAGCGTTTATTGTGAAGTGATATTGTAATCATTGCTATTGTACAACTTTAATTTGCTTCATCAATAATATTGTTTATCAATTGGTTATTATCAAAAAGTCATTGATTATGTGAAGTACTAACTAGCAAGCAAGCTTGCACATGTAGTTTCATTGTTGCTTTGTTCTCGTGCAGGGATACTTCTTGGTTATACTTCCGGTTATCTTTATTGGCTATAAGTTGGACTTTCTGATCAAGTGGTGACTTGTGAGGGGGAAGTTATCTTTTAGCTCTTAATCCTTTTTCCTTCTCAAAACCCCAGGTCACTGGGGACGTCTCCCCTGTGACTTACCTCCCTAAATATAAAGAACCTCCCCATCGAGGTGACAGTGGGTGGGATTGGTTTAGTTACGCCAGTTTGACCTCTTTTCATCCATCTATTAGCCTAACTACAAACTGTGCGATAACATTTTGGCACCGTTGCCGGGGAACACTAAGTCAAACCTTCCTCAAGACGATACTTTTCGGTAAGCCTTGCCTCCAGAAGTCTTTACCTTACAATCTTACCTGGCAACTCCACTTAGGGTGTTTTCCCTTCTTCTTTGATAGTTTCAAGCAAATTATCTAGCAACTCCACAAACTACAAGGAGGTACAATAATCCTCCTCAATCCTTCAGAAGAAAGTCTCCCCGAAACTCTCCTGTTGTAAAATCACTTTTTGGAGGGAGTCTTCCTTTGAAAACCATGTCTAGTTCAGCAACTCAGACCAATGCAACGAACCCAGGCAATAATCAAAGACAATGGTCATCCAGTCTCTTTAAGCCGCTAGACATGTCAGCCATACCAGGCTACCCTAGGCAAATGCCACCTAAGTATGAGAAGTGGTTGCCTAAATTTACCGGTACTGATGCAATCAGTGTTGAAGAGCACATGAGCAATTTTTGGGCATTTTTATAGCTTCACCCCGTTAGTGATGATGCTGAAGACCTAGTCATGAAATTGTTCTCCCCTACCCTTCTTGATGCTTTAAGACGTTGGTATCTTAGTCTTCCCGATGGTAGCATTAAAACCATGGACAAACTAGAAGAATCCTTTCTCAAGAGATGGAGTATCAAAGAAGACCCCAACATGCTTCTTACCAGGTTGAATTCCCTTTGGAAACATGAAAATGAATCCATTTGAGAATTCCACACCAGGTTTGAGACCTTGTTGCAAAAAATCCCTGTGAGCTATCATCCAACCGACAATTACCTTGTCTACATCTATACCAAGTCTTTCACTGGTCAACTAGGATACCTACTTAGAGATAAAAATCCCCAAACGATCCAAGAAGCTCAAGAATTGGATACCAAAATTGAAGGCAATCTCCATTCATAAAAAATTGAGCCTTTCACAAATCCAAGGGGAAAGATGGACACTAAACCAAAGATAGTTCACAACATTGATCCCACTTCTGACCTTTGTGCCAGCATGGCAAAACTACAAGCTACTATGGATGGTATGATAAAAAAACAAGACCTAATAATGAGTAGAATTGTCAACTTGGAAAGAGCCCAGAGTCAAGCACCTAGGGTCCCATACAAAGGTCAATTCCAAAAGAACCAATTCTATAAACCAAAGAATGACCAAGAGGTTCCAAACACCTTAGCTCCTACCAATGTTGTGGATGAAAATCCTTGGTGTTTACAATGCAATGAAGCACATTGGGAGCATGAATGTCCTTATAACAATGATGGCCATCAACAAGTGACCAATATAGGCCATATCATAGAAGGCCCTCAAATAAATATCACCGTTGAAGAGCATCATGAGGGCATGAAAAAAGCAGCCAGGTTGGCTAGGATGGCAATAATAAACAACCTAGACCAAGAATCAAAAGAGAAGTTGAATAAAGAAGAGTTTCAGGTGTATAAAATAAATAAGTCGAACCAACCTACCTCTACCATTCCTTTGGTAGCCCAAACAAAACCCCCACCTTTGGATATGCTTCTTCCTAATACATCCAAAATTGAAAGGGTTAACTTGAACTTTGACTTTGAAGGGGCACTATCCAAGATGCATGTAACCATCCCCCTGAAAGAAGTCATTAAGGTGCCATCTGTAAAAGAACAATTTGACAATTTTTTCCAACGATCAGATGGACCCATGGACCCTCCTATCATGTTGGAAGCCGATCACTTCAGGGTCCAATATGATGAACATCCTCCCTTCTTCTTGACCTTGATAAGGAATAACAAGAGCCTCAACAACTGCATGCTGGATTCAGGAGCCGGTGCTAACATGATATCCCTCAAGGTTATGCAACAAGTAGGTTTGAAATTCACACGACCTTACAGGAATGTCTGTGGATTTGAATCTAAAGCCATACCCACACATGGGGTGATTGAGAATGTCGAAGTTTTCCTTAAAGAATACCCCGAGAAAATCATCCACATGGACATAGTGGTCGTGGACGTCCTAGATGTATGAGGGATGTTATTGTCTAGGAAGTTTGACTCAAAACTGGGAGGTACTCTTGAGATGGACCTCACTTATGTGAATATACCTTTGAAAGATGGAACTATTGGTCGTCTCTCGAATGTACCTGTGACTACAACTCATGTGCAAAAGCCTAGTGATCCCATCAAAGATGACACGACACATGACCAAATCATACAAAGTCTTCATGAGTTTTCTCCAAATGATATGCCTTTTGCAACAGAGGAATATTTTGACTAGATTCAGTGGCCCAAGAAAGAGAAATATCAATAGCTCCTAGACAAATATAAAGACAAGGAAGTTGGGACTGTGAAGCTAATAAAAAAGGGAGAAAGTGACATATTGATTCAACCATCCCAACAAGAAGTCTTTACTGCAGAATCCCACCCCCCTCCCTCAGCACAATACACCAGGTTTGTTCAAGGAACAACCAAATACAATATCATAAAGTACAAGGAAGGGGACGTAGTGTGGATGTGGGATACCTAGAAGGGAGAGCCAACTAATGTCAAAGGAAGTACTCAATCACGGCTCGGGCCTTTCAAAGTTGGAAGAGAATCAATTAACGACTCTTACTACTTGTCCACTTTGGAAGGAAGAAGGTGTCCATTATCGATCAACGAGCACCTCCTCAAACCCCACCAAGGTGGGGGAACCTGACCTCACAGGTAAGTACAGGTAAGTAGGTAGGTATTTTGCATTCATTGTATTATACCATCTGCATTGCATGTTAGAATAGTTTGCTTTCACATTCACACTTTTGATTGCTTTATTTCAGTTATATATATATATATATATATATATATATGTTGGGGTGGTATCACCACCCCAAATGGTTATTGATGTTTGCTATTGAAATCAAGCAGGTTGTAGGTTATGCCAGAGATGTTGAGGTTCTCATGCGCTCTACGGTGAGCACATGTCCCCGAGTTGGAGCCAGATGTTATCCCCTACTTTCAGGGATAACTAGGATATTATGTCTCGAGGCCCACAGGTCCTAGACATGGAGTACCAAGAGCCAGATCAACTGAGCATGACCCTGGAGGGCCCATCTTTTCTCCCTTTCAACGCCTCCACTTTGTCAACAACAACAACAACATCCATCACCTTCGGCTTGGTCCTGCATCATAGATGGTTCTTGATCCATGAGGTAATGAGTCTGGGTATCATGGTATGTGCCACTCTGATCCTTAAAAACTTTTGAATATGTGCATTTGATTCCTTTGTTTCTAACAGGTGCTTGGATCTTATGCTTGTCCACTTGACCATGTCTAGGGGCAATGACAGGATGCCCTAGCAAGCCTGTGTCCATAGGTTTTGAGTTTCCACTGGGGGGATTTATGAAGAGCCATCGTTTGTTCCTGTCACACATACCACTTTCCATCTTATTTTCCGCTCACCCATCCCGTTACCTTGGTCTGGGCATAGGTTTGATCATTTAGGGGTTGTACCGTACCTTTTGGGAAGAATTGGCTAAAGCCCTCAGGAGTAAAAGTAGCTGACAATAAAAGCCTAAGAATAAAACCTCGAGACGCTTTGCCCAGGGATCCCCGACAAATCAATAAAAGGATTCTCAGCAAGAAACAGATGGACCCATAGAAAAATAAATCAAGATCTAGTTGAAGGATGAGGGGTCTCATCACGAGCCAGCTCATTACGTCCATGGGTGCCTAACAGTATGACACTACCAACAACTGGTTACCACGCCAGGGTAGTGGCTCTTGGTTGCACAACCAAGAGAAAGGGGGTCTCATCACGAGCCAACCTTCTCATTTCCGTGAAAGTACTTGTGGGTAACATTGTCACTTCTGGTCACCAAGCCAGGGCAATGTCCCTTAACTAAATTCTTGAGAGAAAAAGCAATAAAAAGATAAAAACAATAAGACAAGACCTGGTCAGAGGATAGGAGGTCTCATCACGAGCTGACCTATTAGGTACATGAGCATCTAGCGGTATGACACTACCAGCGTCTGGTCACCCCGCCAAGGTAGTGGCTCTTGGTGGCATAGCCAAGAGAAAGGGGGTCTCATCACGAGCCAGCCTTCTCATTTTCGTAAAATGTTTGTGGCTAACATTGCCACCACTGGTCACAATGCCAGGGCAGTGTCCTTTGATTAGCATCTTGGAAAAAATGAAGATTAAAAGGCATGAATGGGCTTGGAAATATTTGCATCCATGACAGGTGCAACTCACCCTCCACAGAGGCACCCACTAGTAAGCCATCCTTGCTATCGCTGCACCTTTTGCCCATACATCCCCATCCAATTCACCTACTTACATGACTTGGAATTGATCCTTTTCGGGAACAACCCTTTTCCAATAGACTCTAGCCCAATAGGACGTCTTGTCACTTTCCCCAAACTTGTATTGCAAACTTGTATAATCTCTTTGAGCACTAGACTGGGGTAAAGGGGTTTTATGCACATGTTTAATAAATATTGATGATTAGATGTGATTGACATTGCTACGATCCCTATGACTTATGAGCCCATGGAGGGTGCAATTGTTGATGTGCAAGATGATGCCCGACGGATAGATACCGATGGAGAGGTACACATGGGGAGATGATCAGTTCGGACCTCCATGGGGCTGCAGAGCCCACCCAATAGATGTTGAGACCCCAACAGGGGGCAGATCATTTTTACCAGGGAAGAGCAGAAGAATCCATCGGAGGTAGCTGAGCAAACTTGTACCTAAGGGGATTGAGCCCTCTCCACAGGAACGTTGGCCTTAGAAGGCCCAGGACATCTCCTAGGAAGCCCATGATGTCACCCAATAGTATGGACGTCCTGGGAGGCATATATGGAAGTATCGACACGTGTGGCAGCTCGAAGAAGCCCAAGGAGGGATAACATTTTGCTATAGGAGGTTGCATTTGCCCTAGAAGGGGCTAACGTCACCCTAGAAAGGGGATGGTGTCTCTCTATTGCTTGATTAGGGTTTAATTTTCAAACATTTAATGTAAAACAATATGATTTTAGTATTTTGGCCTTGTCAGCCTTTTTCATGACCTAAAAAGTAAATTTAGGTCATTGTACTGTATAAATTGAGGGTTTTGACTCTCATTTTTTCATCATCTCTCACTCACTCATTAGTGAGGTCTGATATTTGTGCCATTTTTGGGGCGATTTGGCTGAAATTGTGAGGCACACTTGTTGAAGGAAGACTTTTTCTTGGCATTTTGTCATTTCTCTTGGTGGAAGGTATTACAACTAGGTTTTTGCTATGTGATTTCTTGGTTAAATGTAAGGGAATTTCTGCAAAACTTCTTGATTGAATGGTTGTAGTATTATTTTCTTGCATTTATTATTATAATTTGTTGAATCAAACCCTAGGTGACAAGCACACATTGAAGGTCCTTGTCTCATGTCCCTACCAAGGTTTTAAGCCATTTTATCTGCTAAAGTGAGATATAGCCTTTCCTTAGCAACACTTTATTCTTTCTTTTTAGCCATTTGATTTGTTGAAGAGGATAGAGCCTTGCCATAACAACACTCCATCCTCCTTTTCCTGCTAGCCATTTTTCTTATTTGTTGAGCTAAGAAGGAGAAAATGCACCAAGGCCTATGTCTCTACACCTTGGTGAGCCAATTTTCCCTAGGATTTGCTTAGTGAAGCCTTGCTTTAGCAACACGTTGCTTACAAGCCTTCTTGTCTTACCTCTTATCAACCATTATTCAAGCTAGGCATTGCCATTAAGCTAAGGAAGGAGGAGAGAGCACTGAGGCCCAGGTTTTCTACACCAAAGTGAGCCTCTCTCCCCTAGGGTTTCATCCTTGAAGCCTTGCCATAGCAACACCTCAAGGTTTAACTCTCTTGTCCTTAGTTTTACCACTTTCACTTGATCCTTCAGTTTTTGCATCCTCCTTTTGACTCCATATACCCTAGGAGCGCATTGATCAAAGGCCTTTGTGTTGAGTAACTTGATCCTATAAACTTCCAATACTTTTGAACAAACCCTAACCATACTAACCCTAGCTTAGACTAATCTTTACTAACCCTAATGTTGTTGTCTTATTTTATGTTATAAACACCTTATATGCAGCATTTATTTCATCTTTAAAGCAATTGAATGGTTGGTTAAGGCGTTGTTGCTAAAGTGTTGATATTGTTACATTGATTGCCATTAACATTTATTGTGAAGTGATATTGTAATCATTGCTATTGTACAACTTTAATTTCGTTCATCAATAATATTGTTTATCAATTGCTTATTAACAGAAAGTCATTGATTATATGAAGTACTAACCAATATGCAAGCTTGCACATGTATTTTCATTGTTGCTTTGTTCTTGGGCATGGATACTTCATGGTTATAGTTTCGATTATCTTTATTGGCTATAAGCCAAACTTTCTGATCGGGTGGTGACTTGTGAGGGGGAAATTATCTTTTAGCTCTTAAGCCTTTTGCCTTCTCAAAACCCAAGGTCATCGGGGACATCTCCCCTAGGCCTTACCTCCCTAAATAGAAAGAACCTTCCCATCGAGGTGACAGTGGGTAGGATTAGTTTAGTTACACCAGTTTGACCTCTTTTCATCCATCTATTAGCCTAACTACAAACTGTGCGATAACAGTTCCATCTGCACTTGTCTTTCCTGCTTCTGCATCTGTGCTACTTTTAACTATGCCTGCAACTTCTTCATATCATGCGTTCATTTCAGACGCTCGGTGATGCTCATTGTCTTTTGCCTCTGCTTGAGGTCCTGGATTGTTGTGCTTATTCTTTCTTCCTCCTGGTCCCACTCCTGGACCTGTTGATCCTCCTTCAACGTTGTCCAAAGTTGCATTGCTTTGTCAAACAATCATGTTGTTGTGTTGAATTGTTTCTCCATTTCTACCAGTTGGAGTGCAACTTTTGCTTTCCTCTGCTCTCAGACCTCAGGTGGGGTCCTGGGATTGAGATTCTCTTTTAGCTCCTCGATCTCTTGCCTGTACTGGTCAATTTTCTGCACGATGAGGTTGATCTTCTCCTCTGCGCTTCTCTCTGCTTCCTGCACGTTGTTGGGGATTCGGTTGTATGTCGTTGTCAATCCCTGCTCTAGCATGTCTATGTGTTCCTTCTCCTCTTCCTTTTCGATAATCAACTGGTCGCATGTGATTTGGAGCATCTCTGTGTCCCCTCTTCCCACCTCTAGATTTGTGGCATTTGCGTGAGCCCTAGAGTGTACTTCTTGCATGACACTAGCTTGTAGCCCATATAAGGCCTCTGTGGGGATCCGCACCATCACCAACTCTACTTGTTCCACATATTCTAGGGTTTTTTACGACATCTCATGATCGAAGCTGATCATTTGATGTATTATAGTGAATGTTTCCCTACCCTAGACGATGAATCTCACGGTCTCCTCGCCTTCTCTCTGCGCAGGTGGCCTCTATGTCTCCTCTTATGGTCGTGCAGTGGCCTGTGACTCGACCCGATTATGTATATGTTGGATCTTTGCGTGAACCTCTAACAACTTAGCCATAATCTGCTCCCTCTGTGCCTCTGTTGTTCTAACCACTTCCTTGCTCCTATCTTGGACCTTATCCACGACGAGCTCTGCATCATCCCATGTGAGGGTGATGTCGGGGTCCTCTGTTTCTTACTTCTTCTTATTGCGCACATCTTTTCCTTGTGCGGGCTTCCTTGTCGTTTGTGAGGGTTGTGCCTCTGTCGTCATTTCTTGGCCTCCTTCCTCTTGAGCCTGTATGGTCTCCTTTGGCCCAGCTTGCGCCTGGCTTCCTGTTATTGCTGCGGTGGGCGTTCTCCTTGACCTTTTTGGTATTGCGCTGCTCCCACTTGGTAGGGTTCATGTTGTAGTTGTTCAAGTGTTATCCATGGGCTACCTGTCCTCGTTGATGAGCATGCGTCAGCCTTTTCCTTAGGCTTAGAGGACTGTGTCGTGCCTGTCCTTGTAGTTGGTTTTGTTGTAGGTGACTACCACTGCATGAGCCAGTCCTTGATAATCCACTCCACCTATTCTATGGTGACGCAATATTGCATCTTCAACCATGCCTTTTTGGGATCCCTCACGGCTTGGATCCATAGGTGATGTCGAGATTCCTTGAATTTAGCTATCCCCTCTGTTTCCTATGCGACCTCCATAGGTATGTGCCATACGTTTGTTGTGCGCTGCAGGATTTCTTCTAGCAGCATGACAAACACAATGTTGTTTTCCTACTGCGTCTTGTTATCCTTCGCCTTCTAGAGAGACTCATTCCTGGTCGCGTAGCACTTCACTACCCTGTCCAGGAATGTTGAGAACTTAAGCTCCTGCCACCTTGCCAGAGTTATCATTATCATTAACCAGGAGTAATGGAACTCGGTTCCATTGTCCTAAGCGTCGCGACAGTCAAGTGGGAATTGGTTCAGCAGGTACGACGTCCAGCTGAACTTCATCCCCTTCGTGCACTATGTTGCTACTGTGATCACTCATGTTGTCGCTTCCTCTCTACGACGTTTTCTTAGCAGCTTGCATGTCATTAGCTTATTGGTGAATCTTGTGGTGTTGTCGTTGATTTATTTGACGATGATGCCTTTATTCCCCCTGGTTGTGTCGAACTGCTCCTTCACTTGTTCTGCCAATTCTTTCTCATGCACTTTGTTTTCCAAGAAGTCTTTCGGTGGCGCGTTGATTTGTACTGGTTTTTCCATCCAAAGAATGCCTCCATGGACCCGAGCGACCAGTCGCTTGACGCACAAACCGACATTCTTATTGCGCCCAAAATGCGGTATGTCTAAGAGGTTCATTATACCCAAGCTATATAGCCCCGTAATCCATTGCGCGAGATCTAGCACTGGCCTTCCTAGGGGTCCAATCTCCCTTGTGTTGATCAGATAGTTTTCCTCGGCAAATTTTGGAAAATTGGTCGTGTCGCTCACGTCATGGTCCGTGTACCTCAACTTTGGTACCTTCCCCAACATGTCATCAACAGTGGGGACTTCGTCTGGAAGGAATGGAAGGGTAATTTCCATACTATCAAGTGTCTTTCTTTTCTACCTTGCAACAGACATGCCTACCTCTATTGCTTATGTGCCCTCTTCTTCCCCAGCTGACTCTGGTCGATCGATGATGTCTTCGACCAATACTTTGTCTTGTGCCTGGGACTATTGCGATCCCATTGTGTCATCTAGTCTCACCGACATCTTGGGGTTAGGGTTTGAACCCCCATTTTCGACCTCAGAGCTCTGCCTATATCTCCTTATTGCATTGTAGGGAGCTCTTCCTCGACTTGCATCGGGCTAATTGATTATGGGTCCGAGGTGGTCACATCCTCGAGCTCGATTATATTCTCAGGTTGTTGCATCCTCTCTTTGCGCCTTTGGCCTTGTCGGGTGACCTTGACAAACTGGCCTAGAGACCCAAACTTTGATGGAGTCATCCTTTATAACTATTGTGACCTCGACTTGCTACTTCGGCTATCGAAAACTAGGGCACGAGTTCTCTTTCTCACTTTGATCTCGAAATTTGATAAGTGTTGAATAACTCCATGCTTTTCCACTTTTTATGTTATGTTCACTTTTAATGTTGACCGGGTTATGTTCACTTTTAATTTTTGCATGCATTTGCGCCAAGTTTACTTTTCACTGCACGCGGTCTTTTGATGCCAGTCGCGGTAATTACTGTGCAATACTTTTCCCCACTGTTTTTGTATTTTCTCTATTTTCTATCTGTGTTTTATTTTTCCCTCTTTTTCTCTTTTTTATATCCTTTTTTTGTCACTGTTTTGTCCTAGCTTCTCCTATAATACACTATGTACATGTTCTTCTTACTATGTTGTAACTCTTAAGTGTTAGGAGGTCAACTGTCCCTGTATAGTTTCAGTTGACTCCCATTGATAAGTCCTTTCAGTTATGTGCCTCCCAAGTCTTTTGACTGTACAGATCCCCCATCTGTGACAATATTCACTTCATATGGCCCCAACCAATGCATTCTAAATTTACCCGGATGCTGAAAATTTTTATTGTCATGGAGCAAGACTAGGTCTCCCTCCTTGAAACTCTTCCTCTTGATATGTCTGTCATGAAAGCTTTGTCTCTTGCTTTCTATACTTCTTGATGAAATCCTGCCAGGATCCTATCCTCTTCCATCTCCATTAGTTGGTTCAATCTTTCCTTTACTGCACCTCTTTCTATCATGTTGGTGATTGTTGCTACGCACAGACTGGGTACCAAGAATTCCAGTGGCACCACTGCTTCTTGCCCATACACCAACATGGATGGTGTCTATCCTGTCAGGTTCTTACATGTAGTCCTATATGCCCATAGTATTGCTGGTATTTTCAAGTCCCAATCATCTCTATTGACATTGCAGATCTTTGTTAGAGCATTTTCCAAGATCTTATTGAAGGCTTCTACTGTTCCATTTGCTTGAGGATGGCATGGTGTACTCTTATGATGATAGATTTCAAACTCCTCAATCATGGCCTTGATAGTATTGTTGATAAAGTGAGTACCTTGGTCACTCATCAAAATCCTTAGACAACCAAATCCAGTGATCACTTGCTCAAACAAGAAGTGTGATGTTATCTCTGCGATGTAGTCGTTTATCGGTGTTGCTTCTGCCCATCTTGTTAAGTATTATGTTGCAATAATTATATACCTTGCTCCTCACATTTTTGTTGGTGGGTTAATTGGTCCCACAAAGTCTATTGTCCATTTGTCAAATACTTGCAAAGTTACTTGTGGTTTTAGGGGCATTTCATCCCTTATGTTAGGTTTACCAACCCTCTGACATACACCACATCTTTGGAAATATTCCTTAGAATCTCTATGAATTGTTGGCCACCATAGTCCTGTGTGCAATACCTTCTGCGCGATATCTTTTCCTGCATAATGTCCTCCAACTATTCCCTCATGAGCTTCTGTCAAAATTCTAGGCCTTTCATGTTCTAGTACACATCTTCTCAAAATGTTGTTTGCGCCCATTTTGTATAAGTGTCCTACAATCAATTGATAGTCTGTAGCTCTGACTACCAGATTCTTCTTCTGTGCAGTACTAAATTCTTGTGGTGTAGTCCCTGTACTCAAGTATTCAATAATGTCAGCAAAATATTTGTCAGCTACTTGGACTGAAAATAACTGTGTCTCAGGGAAGTTGTCTTCCAAGTTGGTAGGTTCCTCTCCATTAGTGACCCTCAACAGATGATCAGGTCTTGCATTCAGCTTCCCTGGTTTGACTATCACTTCAAAATCAAATTCTTGAAATAGAAATAGTCATCTATAGATCCTCCCCCCCAACATCGGCTTGTTGACTAGGTATTTGAGGGCTGAATGATTTGTGAACATATTAAAGTGTTTGCCTAGTAAGTAATGTCTGAATTTCTGAAGTGCAGAGACCATAGTTAGGCCTTCTCTTTCTGTAGTATTGTAGTTATGCTATGATTCTGACAGTTTTCCCTTGCAAATGTTATAGGGTGGTCCAAATCTCTTGCTCCTAGCTGCACCAAAATTGCTCCAAGTGTTATAGTTGATGCATCTACATGCACATGAAAAGTCTTTTCCCAGTCTGGTAATACTAGAATAGGTGTTGTGACCATATTTTCTTTTAGGGTGTCCAAACCTTGTTGGCAGTCCTCATTCCACTGAAATTTAGTATCCTTCTTTAATAGTTTTTCCATTGGCGCAGTGATATGCGCATACCCTTTATAAATTTTATGTAGTAGCTTGTATGTCCCAATGTTGCTCTCAACTAGCGTACTGATTTTGGTGGTGGTAAGTTGACAATGACTGCAATCTTGGTAGGATCAACTAACAAGCCTTGTTTACATACTATATGGCCCAATAGTATTCCAAAAGGAGTCCCAAAGATGCACTTCTTGATATTCAATGATATCTGACACTGCCTGCATCTTTCCAACATTAGCCTCGACACTTCCTCGTGATCTTTTAATAGACTATATACAGTCCAGTCATCTAGATACACTTCTAAAAACTTATGTATGAACTCCTTGAAAGCAGTTATTACTACCCTTAAAAATAGGGTTGGTGCATTCTTCAACCCAAAAGGAATGACGGTGTACTGGTAGGATCCCCATTCTATGGAAAAAGTAGTCTTATACATGTCTTATAGGGCTATCTTGATCTAATGGTAGCCTGAGAATCCATTTGTAAATGAATAAGCTTCATGGCCTCCCACATTCTCTAAGAATTCATCTATAAAGGTGTAGGGGAAGGGTCATGTAGGCAAGCATCATTTAATTTCCTCAGATCTACACAAATCCTTATTCCCCTTTGTTTCTTCTCTTGAACTACCATAGGGCTTATCCATTCAGATTACTCCACTGGTTCTATGATACCAACTTTCAACATTCTGTCAATTTCTGCTTTCACTTTCATATTATATATTGGATTTAGTCTATACGGTCTCTGTCCGACAAATCTAGCATCAAGTTTGAGAGGTATCCTCATCTCTCCTAGCTCTCATTCTATGCCTTTCATCTCTGTAAAGGTTGTTGGAAATAGGTCATTGTACTCGCGTAGTAACTATGTTATCCTTTCTATTGTTTTTCATCCCAGTAGTCTCCAATGCTGGCCATTTTGGGATTCTTAGTTGTCCCAATGTTGACTTTATTTACCTTGATAGGTGCAACAAATACTTACGATTCCAAACACAGACCCTCCACCTCTCTTTCTCCTTCAATTTATATGATCTTAATGTTACACAAATCATCTTCATTTGGTGCTTCTTCCTGCGCATGATAACATGACAATAGTTCTTTCACTGTCTGTCTGTTCTGTTGTTGATACTCTGTCATGAGTTCAACCTCTGATTCATCAATAAATATCACACCTCTTATCTGCTTGAGTGTCGAATCCATGTTGGGGTTCTCATGTTCAAATGAGAAGGATACTATAAAATTTTGTTGTAATGTTGTACATTTTGCAGTGCCTCTACCTAGTTCCTGGTCTACATACCAGTTCGTTGGAATTCCTTCCAGTGTATGGATGAAGTGATGAGGCCATTCCTCTGGTGGTATCATCCTCCATAGTGTTATGCATTTCTCTAAATGTTCTGTTGGTGTCCCATGTCCATCATATCTCTGCATCTGATTTCTTCCTTGCTCTGCGCCGAATCTAATGCGCAATAGTCACTTACATTGGTATCAATCCTCAATTGTTTCTTTGTGCGCACCCCACCATCTTGCAGGTGGTGCCTTGAGTGCAATGTCCATGGATAAAAGCCTTTGGTTCTCAAACACTTTATCTTTGTATCTTTTTAGGAACTCTTCTAATTCATTTATGCCATGAAAACTGGGAGGTTCTCTTATCTCTGTACCCACCCATCTTACTGCGCGGTCTATTCTTGCGCACCTTCTTGTGGACACTTCATGTAATCTTTGCTGCCAATTTTCCAACCCTGTATCTGAATCATAATCACATGATGTGATGCTCCTCCAGCTGAGTACCCCATCTGCGTTTGGGTTGACATAATCTTCTTTGCACGCGGTTGTTCTATATAACTAGTTTATTTCCTCTAAATCCAAACAAGTTGGATCTACGAACCTTTCCCCTTCTGAAGGGTCTAATGGCGCAATGACTCTCTATTCTCCTGATTCCAAGGTCATCTTCCTTGTCTTCAAGTTGATTATGGCCTGGTTATCAAACGCCCAATCCAAGCCAAGCAATGGTGGATTAGGTGTTGTACCATCTACTATTTCTATTACTTCAAAGTCTGCCTTAATGTGCACTCCATCCAGATCTACTGTCACACCTTTTAGCCCTCCAATTGGCAGAACTCTGTGTTGGTTTGCTAGCTTCAGCTGGACAGGTGAGTAGCCTAATGTGGGCTCTCTCGTACATTGCCATGTCTTCTTGGGTAACATGTTTACATCAAAGCCTAAATCCAGTATGATATCCCCCATATTGAAATCTCCAATGTTGGCATTTAGTCTGAATTATCTGCTTGTCCTCCTTCTTGAATGGAGGTGATTGACTGTCTTCTGCTCTAACTTCCCCTCTATCTCTGTGTTACATCTTTCTAAAATATGTTGCAAAACTTTAACAAATGATGGATTATTCAATAGCTTAACAAATGATTGCAGAAAAGTCTTTATGGTACTTACTTGCTCCACTGATTGTGTTTCATTGATGCGGTCCATTGAGGAGGGCATTTCATACATTGGTACATTCTGAGTATGTTGCGTAGCTGATGTAGATACAACATCTTGTGTGAGGAACTCTTGTTTGGCCTCCTTGAATGTTTCTTTTTCTTTCCTCACATCAAACTGTTTCTGTGATTCAATATTCTTCTTCACTCATTAGTGTTGCGTTGTTTTCTATCTTACTGCGTCAACTCTTGTCTTAGCTCCTTTGTGCGTAACTATGTTGATATTTCTTACATCATCCCTGGCTTCTGCAAAAATCCGTTGAACATTCTGATTGTTCGGGTTCCTTTTCTCTTGAATCTTCCCCAAAAGTGTTGGGCATTCCTCTGTATCATGGTTTGTTGTGCGACAATACATACATGTCGTAGGTGGAAGTGGAAATTCCCTTGCATAATCTCCTAGTTGTTGGCAGTTGTGGCACACTATTGGACCTCTGCCTCTTCCAAATCCTCCTCTACCTCGTCCTCCACCTCCGTATCCACCTCGATCTGCTCGTGGTGTGTTGTACTGAGGCACCTGATTATACTGCGCAAGGTTATACTGTGGTTGTGCACTGTTATACTGTGGCTACGCAATGTTGTATTGTTGTTGTGCATTATTATATGGAGGTGGTACCTGGTTGAATTATGATGCAAGTTCCCCTATCATCATCTTTGCTTGCACCCTATAAGTATATGAAGTTCTTTCCCTCATCAGGTCCATTTTCCTACAATCTTTGTCATCATGACCCACTGATTTGCAAAAATTGCAATATAAATTATTGGGTATTGTTTGGTACTTCTGCATCATCGAACAATGATATGGGTCATGCACATGTGTTTTACAGATCTCACACCATGGTCCTCTTGTTGGCAATGGGTTCGGTAGCCCTGTTGCCATATACTACGCAAAAGTTGGGCATTTATTCTTGTGGTGTCCTTCTATCCTGCATGTAGTACACCAAACGACTTCTCTTTTCTCTTATTCTGGTTCAATTGAAATGTGAGGTTCTTCAGATCCTCCTTTAGCTCTTCTATTGTTGGGTCTATCTTCTGATACTAGTTCTCTTCCATTTGTAAGGCTGCCTAAAGAGCCTATGCCCGAGTTTGAAACTTTTGTTGTCTCAAAGGGTATTTCAGATGTGGTAGCAGTGAATTCACAAAGAGATGTTTATGTTGCATGTCAGTCACAACATACTTCAACTTACCCTTCAATCATTTGAACCTTTGATCAATCTCCCAAACAAACTCACCTGGTTTCTATCTGATTTCAATCATCTTATTCATGTACAGATCTTCTAAACTGGGCATCTGAAATTCATTTATCAACAACTTCTTCACATCTGCAATAGTCTATGTTGTTCCTGGTGGACTGTTTACAACTAGACTCATGTACCAATCCAACGCGCGATCTCTTAGTGTGATAGCTAACTACGCAAGGTTTGTATCCTCATCTGTGATCTGCTTTGCCTCCCAGATCTTCTCACAGATGAACAAGTGCTTTTCAGGATCCTCTGATGCCTCTCCATTGAACTCTGGTATCTGGATGGTAGGATCATGTCCTACCATCTTGAACTGTGATGACCTACTACCTCCACGCGGTGTAGATATTTGACTACTACTTCCTAAACTGGCTCCTCCAGTTGTTACTCCTTGTCTAGATGTACGTCCTACTATCTTTCTTCCACTAGAATTCGATTGTTTAAATGGTGGTGTTCTTTCTGGTGTATTAGTTGCACATGGGGTTATGGGTTCCACACTGACACTGACATGGATAGGAGTTCTACCTTCTATTCTTTCCCTTGGACCTCTTGTCTTCCTTTCATATGTTGCGTGCATGATTTCCTTAATCTGCTCCACAACTTGGAGATCCTCTACCTCTTCTTCATCACTTGCCAAGCCCTCTCTACCTGCTATGACTCTCTTCTTATTATTCGTCTTATATTGGTAGGGTACTCCAATGGGCGTTTTTCCATTTATTGCCATGATCGGCTTGATCTGATCTTCCTCCATCATAATTGGGTCCATGGCCTCCTCTCTCTTTCCCTTATCCATCTCTTCCTCCATTTCTCCACCTCTTGTCAGTGCTTCCCCCCTTCCCCCATGCACACTCAAAAGTTTACCTGTATGCTTCCATAGTCATCACACCTTTGTTATATAATAAGATCTTGATTGAAGTATAGAGCGATCTGATATACCTACCCCTAGGTCCTCTTAGAAACTCTTGCTCTGTTGCGCTGTAAGACTTTGTTGTATCTACTGCAAATTATGTGATAAAGCTTGCAACAATACTGTCTAACCATACATCTATTGCGTGTGTGAATTTGTTGTTAACTTGTTGTAACTGCGTGATCTCCACAGTATTCCACTCGATCTATCTCATTTGATTTGTAGGTTGGTTGTCTTTCATCCTCAATAGAGAAAAAGACCTCATGCAGTTCGGTTAACACGTACTTGTCCAGGTATTTTGTGCGGTGTTAACTTAGGGTTTCTGTTATCTTTCTGTGCAAATTCAAGCTCCTTTGTTTTCAAACGAGTTTCAATATCTTCCTTTGTTGGATTCCATGGTATGAACATTCCTTTTTATACCTTCATTCTCTTCGCGATTCTTTCACGGATCCCACTCACTCAATCCCATGCAGTTCCAACTGACAACATAACCATTTGTTGGTTATTAATCTCTCTTCCTACTCTTAGGTTGACCCAGGTTCATATCTGAACAATTTTCCAACAAAACCCTCTAAAACTATCAACCCTCCTAGTAAACCAGAAGGCAACGCAACACACATAATGTACTACGCAGTCTCACCCGAGATAGTCCTATGGGTGACTGCAAACTCAAATGCTTGCAATCTAGGAAAGAGTGGGGATCTGTGATTGCAATTCATCTTCTTAGGCCTTGATCTAGTAGTTCTTCCTATTATTCTTAGTATTCATTCATCTATCAAGTCTATGCATGCATTCTAACAGATCTAACATATAACATAGCTCACCGACTTATCCATTCATCCATTCATCATCTAACTACTTACAGAAGGTAAACATGCAACCAATCACAACACATAACACATGTGTTACCATGGTTCACCCCCTCCTGGGCTACGTCCACAAAGATTTGGCTTCTTATGCTCTTCTATTTAGATTTATAGAATATATGGCGTCTCACACACTACAATCCCGATCATGTAGTTACAAAACCGATTCCACAATCCTCTATGAGGTCGACTAGATCGCACCAGGCTCCTCAGCCTACGATCTAACCCTCAAGATCTAGCTACTTGTCCCTCCTACAGCTCAACAACTTACAAAAATGGTATCATATCTTACAGTAGTTCTCCTAGCCAAGCAAAACCGCATTCTCTAACATTCTAGAACCCCGACCTAGACCTCCTAGGTACTTATTTATACTTATTTTTGGCTTATCAATCATTACAATCTCTTACAAAAACCATAACCCTAATGTGGTTAGGTTTTCCTGAATGAGTGCCTTGCATGCTTTCCTCCTTTCCATGCGACTTTCCCTCGCACATGTTGCTTTTCCTTCCAACTGTCTTTTTCTAATTTAAGCTTTACTTTCCAAAATTGGATTCTTCCTCAAAATCGGCATGCGCCCAACATGCCCCCAACACTGACATGTGGTTCGTCCCGATCCACCTAGGCAGTGCACGCTCCCTCAACAACCTCTGCTAGGCTGTGGAACTTGTCTGCAAGTTCCCTTTCTCTCGCTTGTACCTGCGTGACCTTCTCTGTGAGCGCTTCCAATGCTTGCATTGTGATCTCCTGCACTATAAAATGCAACACCTGCACTATGGATGAAGCATATACTACTAGATAAGAAGCACACGAGCTAATTGCATCTATCGAAGAAACATAGGTGAATATCCATATTTGTAGGCAAGTAATTGGTATAAATTAGCGGCACAGGAGTTGAAAACAGACCAAAAATTCACTGTCCTAGGCTAAAAACTTGTACAAAGCATGGAAGATACATCTACGTGGGATAGAGACAAATTGTTAAAACAAAAGCTTCCGCACATAAACAACTGTGCATTGCACATCGCAACACCTTTCCAAAATATGCAACTATCTGCATACGATGAACAACAACAAGGTTTAATAAGAAACCAAATCTTTACCATCCCAGGCTTAAACCTTGAAGAAAGCACAAAAAATACAACTACGCAAGATGCATACAAATTGTCAAAGCAAATGCTTCTGCACATAAGCAATGACGCATTGCACATTGCAGTATCTTCCCCAAAATGCAACTATTTGCATACGATTAACAACAACATGGTTTAATAAAACACAGGAAAAAACCACAATAAAACACAACACTTGTATTATGCATGAAGCATATACTATTAGACAACAAGGACACAAACTAATTGCATCTGTCCAACAAACATAATTGAATATCCATATCTGCAAATGCAAACAACAAGCACACAAACTAATTGCATATGTGAAACAAACATAACTAAATATCCATATCTGCAGACACAAAATAAGAATCAGTTTATAATCTTCCTTGCCATATAGCACACAATACACATGATTTCTTACCCTCTCACATAGAATTGTAGAAGCCCAACACCACAACTCCTACAACTCACAACACACAACACTTCAAAATTGACAACACCTCCGTCTCTCTGAATGCCTTTTTTTCATGTTAACCTTTAATTGTCTTTGGCGTGCACATTTTCTGCAATAAACCCCGACCCACTTAAATTGCCTATGCAAACAAAACAAAACAATAATCAACCATTTCAACCAACAACAAACTAGAACTAACTACACCAGGCCCGAAGGTTTTTCTATGCACACCTTTCACTGTTTTTGGCCTACACAGTTTCTGCCAGTTGCAGAACAAAGCTAACTGCACTATGCATACAACCAAACTGGGTCAAGGCAAGATAGTAGATGCACAAGATTTCTTACCCTATGACATATATTTGTACAAGCTCAAATCCATGTCTAGTAAATCGCTACTTGCGACACTTGCAACTTTCGAAGAACCTCATTTTTCTGGCTCGTAGCACACTATATCATGTTAAAATGTAAAGAACTCAATATTTACTTTCAACAAACAAACTCAATTAAAACTCGCTGCAATCCATAAAATCCCCCGCACATAATCATGTCATACAATACACATCTATCTATATTTATTAAAATCTGTCTATACATTATATAATAATAAATACATTTGCATATTCTCCATTCAACGACTACCACAGTGACAAGCTTCGAGAACCGATATCGTCTCGAAACTTCAACAATCATACCTACACCCCTTCCAACCATGCATTATAGATGCATAATTAAAGTGCTTATTAAATTGCCATCACGATCAACGCAAAACACATTGCTCTAATCCTAAGCATTCGACAAAAACTAATAATAAAAATAACAATAATATAGTATTTAATTGCCATTAACTAAATAATGTAACTATGAATCTCTCAATCTCTCAGACCGAATCTCTCTAAGACCAACTTTTTAGGAGCAATCTCTACCAATTTGATCCCTTTCCATCAATTGATAAATTTAAAGTTGAAGTTGAGATAAATCTCCTTTGCTAAGATCAAGTGTAAATCCTTTCATAAATCACCAAATACGTTTGGTTCCTCCTTAGCTGTTCTTCGTGGGTACTTTTTAAATAGCGCCTTGGCCCATGAGCGAAACCAACCCTCCAGAACCGAAAAGTAAAGCATATGACATCGATTAATGACATAAATGGCAGAAATGCAGGCAGACAAAATCATACGATCGTCGCACACAACAGGTAGTGTCTGTGGCAGAAAAAGCGAGTAAGCAAGTCGAAGGAGGTCTTTCGGAGGAAGCTCGGAGGAGGCAAAGTCGAAGATATATAATACAATCAATCTTTCTGCTCTACTTAGAATGGTGGTGGCGATTGTGGTGGTATAGTTAGTTTCAGAATAACATGGAGGAGAAGGATGGACACTCTGAGATTTCCGAGATTGAACCTCTTCCCCCATCTGAACAACAATGTGATGACACAACATCAGATACCCACCAAACGTCTGGGAGTAAATCAGAGGAAAGCCTGAGAAATAGGAGGCGGCGTATTCCCTCCTCCAACGGAACAGACGCATCTGAAAATGGAGATGGGAACCCCTCCATGGAAGTAAAGAATGAGGGCTCCTCCCCTAATGTTTTCATGTTCTGGGCTTGCTTTGTGGGCATAGTCTTGTTGATTACTCTGTTTTTTCTGTTAACTTCTTCTTTTACCGGTCCAGAGAACGAGAAAGCAGAGTTCTTAAGCATGCCACCTGATTTACGGTCACATTATTTTAAAGGAAAAATGGTCAAAGTCCAGATTGGGGCAGAAGAGAAGCAATCAATCCAAGTATTTGTGAGACAAGAAGGTCCCAGAGATGCTGAAACAGTGTTTTTAGTTCATGGTTTTGGGGGAAGCTCATTCTCATTTCGTGAAGTCATATCAATCCTGGCTTCCAAGGGAATTCATGCAGTTGCACTGGATCTACCGGGCTTTGGTTTCTCGGACAAGTCCAGCTTACAGACTGATAGAAGATGGGGTGGTTTGATTGGGAGGGTTAAGGATGTGTATCTTGACATAAAGGAGAAGGGGCTGTTCTGGGGATTCGATCAGCTGGTGGAGACAGGGGAGATGCCTTATGTACAATATGTACCCAGAGTGACTAAAAGCTACCAAGTTTTGCAATGCGCGGCACAAGAATTGAGCCAAAGCTTGAAACAGGTTATTGAGTCCTTAGCTCTTGGGCCTGTTCATTTAGTAGTCCATGACACAGGATTTGAGACTGGTGCCATTTGGGCTGCAAGCAATCCTTCTTTGGTTCGAAGTATCACTCTCATTGATGCTGCCCCACACAACCCATCTGTTCCCTCGTGGGTTCTGAAGGTGCCAGGAGTGGGGGAGTTAGTGACCCATTTTCCCTTACTTCAATTGGGTCTGCTGAGAATGTGTTGTTCAAAGTCTATGGATAGATCTGTTGCAGAGGCCCATGGGATTCTCTTGAGGACTAAGGATGGCAGGAGGGCCTCTGCGGAGATCGGAAACCGGGCAAATGCAAGTTTTGACTTGAAGGCTTGGGCGGATGCTGATAATGTGAAAGAAGTGCCTATGCAAATACTGTGGGGGAATGATTGGTCCAAGGACTGGCAGAGAGAAGGAGACCAGATCGCCAAGGTGCTTCCTCGTGCAGTTTTTGTCTCCCACAGTGGTGGGAGATGGCCTCAGGTCAGAACAAGGCATCTCTCTCCCTGAAATTTTATCATGCATTCTTTCTGCACCTTTTTTCGTTGAAAATGCATCTTATATTGCATTAGAAATCGACATTCATATACATAGAGATTAACACATCCAGGTGCCATAGAGCAGTCACACCATCCTCCTCCCTAGATAAGCGAGTTTCTTTTTGCATTTTTAGTGTATGTAGTTTGTTGTAGTAGGAATAAGTGGTCATGATTTCCGGGCAGTTCTAGTCTCCTACTTTCAAATGTATGTTCTTGGCTAGGAAGTAGTCCAATCCTTGTTTCTATTATTGAATTGAATGAGCACTCAACTTGCAGATTCTTGAATTTCTCTTTCTGAATTTGTCTCATTTTTAAACTAGAAAGAATCCTAATGAAAGCTGTGGGATGGCTTGTTGCACATGAATATTAAATCATTTCAGTTTCATCAACACAGACAGGCATAGACACAGATTCCAAAATATAATATTATGCAACATATGTATACTAAATTATGAGCTCCAAGGGTTATCCCAATCGGTTGAACCATCCACCCAAGGCATGTTGTTGGCAGGGGATGCCTGAGCTCACAGGTTCAAATCTGGTTGAGTCCCTTGGGGTCACCAGCTGCTACTGTGGCTGGTGGTTGAGCTACCCTCCATCCAGATATTCTGGGAAAGAAAGGGGGATCCTGCAAGGTTTTTCATGGGAAAATACACACACACACACATTTTCCATCATAAGCCTTTTGAGTCTTGAGGTGATTTGCGCTACAGGCCAGTCTTATAAGTGTTTGTCTCTATTATCTGCCATCACCAAAAGAGGCAGGTTTAGCAAGTTCCATCTGCAATTTCTATCAAAAAGATTAACACTGTAAAATAGATGAAAATTGATTTATATGCCTACAAAGTTCTTTTTTGTGAAATTGTTTCGGCAACCAACGTTGTGATTTATGAAAAACCAACACATGCCATGTAGATTTCCAGTTCGTCTCTACCTTTTCTTTCCCATGTAAAACATAAAGAAGCATGTATATTGTTGGTAATTCTTAAATTGGAAAATATAACTTACTATAATTAGGTATATTACTTATTTATAATTTCCAAAGAGCTAAAAGTCTGTATTATCCATCATGCATTAAATGATAGTATATAAAACTCTTAAGTAATGATTGAAGAAGAAATTATAAAGGCTACCACATATTAGGCACATATAACCTAAGAAACTGTAATCAAAAGTCAAATCTACAGGTTAAGATTTTATATATATACATTTCGAGTCATCTGTACATATGTGTGTACATGTTTACAATATATTGTGTCTGCAGTTCTGTACAATAAATGTGTCATTACAAGACGGTGTTGTTGCAAGACAAAGGAATAATAATAAATAAGGTGATTAAACACACCTTTCATAGTGCAATATTCTTAGATGTCTTCGCATACTAAAATGTGCAGCAAGAATGAAGTGTTCAATCAAAAGTTGCATGCAACAAAATCACAATATTCACTCACATAGAAAAATAGAGAAGAAGATGATCAAGAGCGGAATATGAGAGAGAATTCTGCATATTTTTTTCATGGATAAACAGAGAATACACCAATCGTTGAGGCAGCCCCTGGGACAGGGCAACAATTGCACCTTTAAGTTTACACGGATAACTCTTCACTTGTATGCAGTGATCCAGATTCCACACACTGTAATACACAATAAGAATTACTCCTCAAGTGTATCAATTCTTCCTAATTAGTTACCAACAAACTGAGACACTTGACCAGTTGTGAAATTTGACTATTGAGTAGGACTTAATGACACATTATAATATAACACCAACTTATATAACATTAACTATTCACTTGCTAGAGATGCAGGAGTGCCAGTGATGCAATTGGCTTGTCACTGATTACAATTGAACTCTGTTATCACACGTTCAAAATCCGTTGTGATTAATGTTATCAAACTCTACTAAGTCTTGTCAACTTAGTCGAGTTTGACTGGTTTTCAGGCAAAACGGGTCAGAGTCAGTCGCTGACTTGACTGGCTGAGTCAGATCAAAACAGGGCACTCGACTGAGTCAACAATGACTTGTCCAAGTTCAACAATGCTGATTGGGATGCCTACTGTAAAACCTTTGCCTTGAGCTGGCAATAGGCATCCCTGCCCGATTGTTCAAACAGTCTTATGCACAGATGACAAAAGCCTAAGTGTGCTATCAGGGGGTCTTTTATAAGGAGACTAAACAAGTTTTGGAAACTTGGGGTGGGCACAGCTTTTGGGGAAACTGCCTTGGAGCAAGGCACACGTGGATATGGTCCCAAAGGAGAAACAGGTTTGCATAAGCTAATTGATGGCAAGTCAGTTAGGCACTTGTGCATTGGATAGTTGAGGTGTCTTGGGTGCTTGGTGTGGCAGGTGCCTTGGTCCAGGGAATGTGCCTTGCAAGGCAGCGTTCCGCAAGCGGTTAGAGTGCCTTGCAACATGTCATGTCTTGGGGAGCTGGGCATCATTGAGGGTGCCCGCACGTTTTAAGGAAGACTCATTTGGATGCAATGCATGAAGTAGCGTTGGACCGGTTGAAGTGGCATGACTGTTGACTGCAAGGCTAGAGTGCCTTGGCACACTTTTTGGAGGTGGTTGCAACTGCCTAATGGTTAAGTGGGCAGCATGAGGGTCACGGGTCCACTTTGCCTTAGAGATAGTGGCAAGACACCCTAGGTTGGGGCAAAACAGTTGCATACCTCTCTTATTTAAAGTGGAGGTTGTGAGACTCTAGGTCATTATGGAAGAGGTGAAGAGGTTATTCGTTCATTGAGAGACATTCAAGTGAAGTTCAAGGGTTTGCGCTTGGGTGGTAAGATTGAGTATTGACAGAGTTCTTGGGCAGTTTGTGGAATGACACTGGATGACTTGGTAAGTGTGTAAGGCATGGTAGAGTTGAATTGAGAATGTTGTTTAAGAACGAGGTTTATGGGAGGCATACCTGTGGGTGCTTCAAGGGTTGGATTGTTCAAGTAGTGTGGCACTAAGGCAGGTGCACCTTAGTCTATTTGTACTTCTGTAAAAAGAGTCGCAGAGAGTGGCTGAACTCCCTTGTGTACTCTTCTTGTTGCAACATTCTGCAACATTCTTCATAATAAAAGTTAAGGCATTTGCCTTGGGTGCCGCCCAAACATCTTGTGTTGTGGTTCTTTACTTTATGGATGTTACTTTTCCTTGCAATGTTTTGTTTGGCTAAGCATTGATGTATTTTGGCAAATTGTTAAAGAGTATTTTTGGGATGTTTTAAGACCGTGGTTGGACGTTGGTCTATTTGTTGGTGAACTTGGTTGAAGTGCTAATAGTTGTAGCTTTGATTGTAGTTATGGACATATAGTCAGTGAAGAGGTGTAGTCTGGTTGCAAGTAGGTGCAGGTTGGTCAAGACCTTGTGGCTGGAGCAAGGCAGTGTTGCACGACCTAGGGTACTTAAGCAAAAAATTGAGTGGAAAGTCCTAGGCACGTGACACCTACTCATGATCCTAGTCAACCTTAAAAGCAAAAGAAAAAAAGAAACCCCCTATCTCTCTTCAAGAAAAAGAAAGGAAAAAGAAGAAAAAATAGAAAAGAAAAGACACTTAACCCCCCTTAAAATCCTAATCCTACACTCATAAATGTTAGCTTTTGGGGTTACTCCAAAAGTGTTTTCACCCTGCTAGGAGAGCACCATGTCTCCTAGCCCCTTGGCAATGCTTCATGGAGATGTGGATCGCTTAGTTTGGGTGGATGCTTCACCTTGGTTAGAGTTATGGTATGGCGCCCTTGCCTAGAAGGCTGATACTCTAGTCATCTTGTTGACTAACCCATTGGGTGCACACAATGGGGGAATCGGTTACTTGACTAGGAGAGGTACCTACCTAGGAGGACGAGTGCTGGGCACTTGGAGGAGGGCACTTAACATGTGAAATGAGGTATGTAGTGGATGGATGAGCCCTTGGTTGGTCTGTGATGGACATGCGCATGTGGAGGTGGCTTGCTCTTGATTAGCTAGACCTCGACTGAATTTGTATGTGGCTTTCTTCTTTCAACGTTGGAGACCTTGTGACAATCGTTACTTGCTTGGATGGTGCCTTGCATAGGAAGAGGAGCATTGGACATTTTGGAGGGAGGTGTTGGATGCTTGGAGTTGACTTGGGGACGCTTGGGTTTCCATAGTGATCATGTAGGTGAAGTGGACCTAGAGGAGCAAATGGCTTGGGAGGAGCGATGGAGTTTGTGTGGGCTTGTGGCGAAAGACCATGGACACATCTTGTGTAGTGACATCACCTTGGAGCTTGACATGTATACTTTTGGAGTGTAGCGTTTCACATGTGTGGGGCTACTTGTTTGTAGTAGGTTGCTTAGGCCCACTTGTGTATTTTTGGCCTCCCTTAACTCTCATATATATAGAGGATGGAGAGAATTCATGAGGAGAAACCCTAGGAAGGATTTGGTGAGAAGAGTGTTTTTATCTCTCTCTCTCTCGGGTTTTCTTCTTTGTACATTATCTCTCTTGTTTTGGAGGTGCTAGGGTTTCTTGGAGACTTGGAGATTAGGGTTTTGTGACTAAACCCTAGGTGGTATTTGTTAAAGAGGAGAGAGGAGACGTCTTGCTTGGAGCCAAGGAGTCTTGCTATTGTGATACTAGTTTGTGGAGGATCTTTGGTGGAGCTAGGGTTTTCATGGTTTTCCCTAGCCAGGGTTTTGGAGAGCTATAGGATTGTACTTGTCTTGGGATGTGTTAGCACAATTTTTTGCATTGATGAATATAAAGAAGTTATAGATCAGAAATGGAAATTCCGTGCAACTTTTAGAAGATACCGCCCCCAAAAATGTCACGTGCAATACTCCTCTCTGTTCAGGCTGGTGCTTGCCAACCTTTGGGGGGTGTCCTTAGCCTTTCCTCAAGCTGTTTCAACCTGTAAATCTGCAATAAAAATTATAAAGACAACAACAAGAAAAGTGTTTTTTTGCTACGATTAGATAGCGAAACGTTACAATGTTTGATTTTAAACTGTTTGGGGTGGAATCAATGCAACATTAGCGGTAAAATGAAATAAAAAGGAGACAAAAATCGATATTAAGTCGTTGATTAACACCAAAACAACGTCTAATAATTGCACAACCATCAATCAAATATACCGACAAACCAAGAGAGCTTGATATGAGCACAACGAAGCTTTATTCTGTGTTTTCCAAGAGGCTGATTGTGCCAAGGAGACAGATACAAAAACGATATAGTGATGATCCCTGCACCAGAAAGAAGTTAGAAGAGAGAAAGAATGTGAGAGAGTATGCCGTCGAAGAAGAAGACCCAACCCTGGAACAATGAATAAGTCTTGCTTATATTGAACAATGAGGGTGCATATCCCATACAAAGAATCATCCTCATGCCTTGTGCATTAGAGAGTGAAGGAGAGTGATGTGGCCATGTGCCTCAACTGATGTGAATGGTGTTCTCATGTGTCGGTGCCATCTGGAGAGGAGTAACACGCCTCAGTCAAAGTGAGTGTGATCTCAGTTGATTCGAAGAAGAGTGAAGAGAAGTGTCAAGTGCTTTGAGTCCAACTGAAGAGTGGTTGAGTTGTCAACAAATAATAACTCCATGCATGCAAGTCTAACTAAATAGTAAAGAGTAATTGGGGGAAGAGAATCAATGCGCACTAAGGAGTGAGGAGTCTCTCTTAGTTGAAGCACGCATTAACTAGAGAGAAAAGTGTGCCTTAGGTGAGGTGGAGTAAAGGGAATCCATGCGCATGGCATGAATAGAGAGGGAGAGTGGAGTTAAGTGAGGGCAAGGTGGAAGAGAGTGGGAGTTAAGCGAGATGAAGTGAGAGAGAGGGAGGGTGGAGTGAAGTGAGGGCGAAGTGGAAGAGAGGGGGAGTTAAGTGAGATGAAGTGAGAGAGAGTTTGAGTGAAGTGGGAGAGAGAGGGAGTTAAGTGAGATGAAATGGGAGAGAGAGAGAGAGTTAAGTGGGAGAGAGAGGGAGTTAAGTGAGATGAAGTGGGAGAGAGAGAAAGTGGCGCTTTAGTCAACTCAACCATGCAACCTCGTAAACTCCTCCATGCACCAACTCACCCTCAAACTGATGCATGTGCCCAATTCACATCAGTTGACTCATGCATGTGCTTAGATGACTCAAGCAAATGTCCAATTGACTCCCAGTGCCTACCACATCAAATCAATCTCATGTATGTGCCTTGGATATGCCACTTTCCATTCCCAATGGTTGCCACGTTACAATTTGAGATTGCCATGTGTCACCCCCAAGGACTGCCACATGTCACACCCAGAAAATGCCAAATTTCACCTCTGCAAGGCTGCCATGTGTCACTTGTTGAATTATTGTAACTTTGAAGAATATTCTAATTATATTTGAGTTATTATCTTATAGATCAAATCCCCTTTTGTGGATTGATCATGTGGGGTCTTGTATAAGATCAAATCCCCTTTTGTGGATTGGTCAAACCATATTTATATGGTGGTATTTGTAAAGTTGCCCCCTAGTGTTTATAAAGTGGTTTTAACCACTTCTAGAAGAAGTCGACCCTACCATGTGAAGATACATAACCCTAGCGCCTCCTCAACTAGTATTTATATGTGAGGATGGTGCCTCACTTACACACTCTCACACTCACTCATCTAGTGCACATATCTTGAAGGAAGTTGCAGTTGCAAGAGGAAGGAGAAGAGAGGCGCATGCTTAGTCTTAGTTTATCTTTGGTGTTTTGGTCTTAGTCTTGGCATTACATTGACAATCTATTATTGAGGAAGTTTTTGCTGGGTTTTCTCCCCCATGAGGGTTTCCTAAGATAAAATGCTACGTACCTTGTGATTGTGTTTCTTTTAGTGATCCTCTTTATGTTGTTGTTTTGGAAATGCATTGAATGCTCATGTAATTTGGAAATAACCTAATAACAACACTAAACTTAACATGGTATCAGAGCTCAACTGAATAGAGCATCTTTCACTGGGTATCTAAAAACGTTACTGTTGTTGTACAAGAAAATTAGGGCTTTTTACCGAAGAGGAATTTTTGACCAAAAACTATCTTGGGAAGTGCACCTTGCCCTAGTGCATCTTTTGGCAGCTTGAGCGAACTTTTTCAGTGGCCAGATTCTCCGGAAAGTCAAACCCTATTTTTGAATGGTACCAAAAAACCAGAACCAGTACCAGAAGTACCAGTCCAGAATTGCGCAGGACAAGTTTCAAGGGGTAAAACTTGGAATTTTATGAAACAGTCAATTACAACAAACTCACCTCAGCCCAACGCATCTCCTGGTAAGTTTAGATTCATTTTCTGAGCACTTTCATTTTCTGGTCATTTTCCTAGCTCCATGTCAAGATGTCTGCAAGCACCAAGCTTGTTGACAAGTTAGAAGGTGTGGAAAATTTTTGTGCTTGGAAGCACATAATTGGACTCATTTTTGAAGAGAATGACCTTGCAAAATTCATAAAAGAAAATGTACCAGAACCCGAAGAAGATGAAGCCAAAGAGAAGTACAAGAAGGATGATTAGGGCTAAAAGAATAATTGCAGATTCCATTAAAGACCACTTGATCCCTCAAGTGTCTTCTAAGAATACTCCAAAATATATGTTTAATGCCCTAACCAGAATGTATGAAGGAAAGAACATCAACTGGAAGATGAACTTAAGAACCCAACTCGAGAATACAAAGATGCAGAAAGGAGAAACCGTTCAAGACTTTCTCCAGGGTTTCTCAATTCAAGGAACAATTAGAGGAAATTGGAGACAACTTAGATGAAGATGAACTCATAATGACAACTCTTAATGGTCTCACAAGACCTTGGGATGCCTTCATCCAAACTATTTGTGCAAGAAAAGAGAAACTCCAATTTGACAGTTTATGGGAAGAATGTGTTCAAGAAGAAGCAAGAGTGGCCAATCGAGAAGCTGTCCTATTAAGAGATGAAGATCAAGCCCTAGCTGCTCATGCTAAAGGAGAAAAGAAAAAGTCTCATTTTCAAAAGGAGACCCACTTTCATAAAAAATCTCACCCTCCAAGAGATTCCAGAAATATCACAAGGGTCAAAGATTTCTCCTCTTATCAATGTTATCATTGTGATAAGATGGGATGCATTGCTAAGAACTGTCTTGCAAGAAGGGAAGAATACAAGAAGAGAAATAACAAAAGACATCATGCCCATGTAGTTGAAGATGATGAGCCACCCAAGAAGTTGACTAAAGAAGAGATTGAAGATTATGTTTTATTTTCCGCCCTCTCAGGATCTGTGACACCTGGAGAGGATACTTGGTTCATAGATAGCGGTGCCTCTAAGCACATGACATGCCAGAAAGACATTCTCTCTAGCCTTACAGAAAAGGACTTCCCCCAGAAAGTTTCACTTGGAGATGATTATCAATACCCTATCAAAGGAATGGGAGAATCCACCTACAAACTTGATTCAGGAACTCTGATGAGAATGAAGAATGTACTCTATGTACTAGGCTTGACAAAGAACTTACTTTCTATTTCAGCTCTAGATAAGAAAGGTTTCAGGGTTGCATTCATAGATGGTGAAGTTCTTATGTGGCCTAAAGGAAAAACTATAGAAGATGCAGTTGTTATTGGAACAAAAGAAGGTGGTTTGTACAAGTTAAAAGGTCACTCAGATGTAGCCTTGACTCACTCTACTGAAAGTCCTTGTGAACTTTGGCATAGAAGACTAACTCACATCAACTACAAAGCCTTACCATATATAAGCAAGGTAGTTACAGGTTTACCAGAATTAAAGGTTGATCATGAAGGTGTATGCAAGGGATGTGCACAAGGAAAGAACATAAAGAATCCTTTTCCAAAGAGCAATAGTAACGCAGAAGGAATCTTGGAACTTGTCCACTCAGATGTATGCGGTCCAATGCCATCGTCCTCTCTAAGCGGCTACGTATACTATGTATCCTTTATTGATGATTACTCTCGTAAGAATTGGGTTTATTTCTTGAAATCAAAAGATGAAGTACTTGGTAAGTTCAAGGAATTCAAAGCCCTGGTAGAAAACCTCTCCAAAAGGAAAATCAAGATACTCAGGTTAGACAATGGAGGAGAGTACACTTCAAATGAATTCAGAAGTTTTTGCAGAGATGCCAGGATTAAGAGGGAGCTCACCACTCCCTATAATCCTCAACAAAATGGTGTAGCAGAAAGAAAGAATAGAACGATTATGGAAGCAGTAAAGACTATGATTCACGTCCAAGATCTTCTTGGGTTGAAGCAGCAAGAACAATAGTATATGTCCAAAACAAATTATCCCATAGTGCACTTGGATTCAAAACTCCCGAAGAAATGTTCAGCAGAAGTAAGCCATCTCAAAATATTTGGTTGTCCAGTATTTGTACACATTCCAAAAGAAAAGAGAACTAAGTTGGATCCTTCAGGAAAGAAGGGAATATTTGTTGGATATAGTGAGGTCTTTAAGGCCTTCAGAATTTACATACCAGGTTACCATCATATTGAGATAAAAAAAGATGTAACCTTTGATGAAGATGCAACACTCAAAAGATCAAGGAAATGCCAGCTTGAAGAAGTATATGAAGAAGAACCTGTAGCTCCCAGAGTTACAAAACCCGTGAAGGAGTTACATTTACCCCTGATAATGAGATTCCAGAAGATCATGATATGATAGAATCTCAAGAACCTCCCCATATGACGATCTCTCACAAGAGAAAGCCAACTTGGGCAAGAGAATTTATTCAAGATGCAGAGAAGTATGGTGTCCCAGAAGGAACCATGAGACAAAGTAGGAAACCAAAGCCATTCTCCAACTATATGGCCTTAATGTGTGATCTCATAGAAAAAGAACCTACTTGCTTTGAAGAAGCCGTTCAGAAGAAAGAATGGATGGATGCCATGACAGAAGAATACCAATCAGTTATAAAGAATGATGTATGGGAAGTAGTTCTCAGACCAAAGAATAAAGACGTGGTATCTTCCAAGTGGATATACAAAATAAAACACGCAACAGACGAAAGTATTGAAAAACATAAGGCAAGATTTGTGGCTTGTGGATTTTCTTAGAAGGAAGGTATTGACTATGAAGAAACATTTGCCCCTGTAGCCAAATACACTTCTATTAGAACAATCATAGCTCTTGCAACCAAAATGAAGTGGAAGTTACACCAGATGGATGTGAAAACAACCTTCTTAAATGGTGTTATTGAAAAAGAAGTGTACATAGAACAACTATAAGGGTTTGAAGTTGAAGATAGAAAGATTCGTGTCTGCAGGTTGAAGAAAACTCTATACGGGTTGAAGCAAGCTCCTAGAGCTTGGTATGGCATAATTGATAGTTTCCTGACGATCTTGGGCTTTACCAAAAGTAAAGTTGATCTTAACCTTTACTTCAAGGTTATAAATGATGAGCCAGTTATATTGCTACTATATGTGGATGACTTATTCTTAACAGAAGAAGAAAAGCTCATCACAAATTGCAAGAAGAAGCTCGCTGCAGAGTTTGAGATGAAAGACCTAGGACCGATGCATTATTTCTTATGTCTTGAAGTCTGACAGAGCCTAGAGAAGATCTTCCTTAACCAAGGGAAGTATGCAGCTGAAATACTTAAGAGATTTGACATGTTGGAATGTAAAGCCATGAATACACCCATGGAAACGAATTTGAAGCTCCTGGTTGATACTTCGTCAGAGTTGGTTGATGCTACTTTATACAGATAGATTATTGGATTGTTGATGTATCTGACAAATACCAGGCCAGATATATGCTTTGCTGTGAACACCTTGAGTTAGTATCTGGTGGAACCCGGATGTGTTCACCTTGTAGCTGCAAAGCATGTGATAAGATACCTTAAGGGTATGTTGGATTATGGTCTCTGTTATACTGGAGATCATGACTTCAGACTATATGGTTATACTGATTCAGATTGGGTTGGAAGTGCTTCAGAAAAAAAAGACAACTTTAGAATGTTGTTTCAGTTTGGGGTCAGCCATGACTTCATGGCTAAGCAGGAAGCAATCCAGTATTGCTCTCAACACGACAGAAGTAGAGTACATTGCAGCATGTTCCGCTAGTTGTAAATCCATATGGCTTCGGAAGTTGTTGACAGGTTTGTTCGATCTGGAGATGGAAGCCACCGTGATTCTATGTGATAACCAAAGTTGTATAAAGATGACGAAGAACCCAGTGTTCCATGATAAAGTCGAAGCACATAGAGATCCAGTATCACTACATTCGTGATATGGTGCAGAGGGGAGCTATAAAGCTCCAATATGTTGGCACAAATGAGCAGGTTGCAGATGTGTTGACCAAGCCTCTATCTTGTGTGAAGTTTGAGTACTTTCGAGACAAGTTTGGTGTTGTCCGAAAGGACCTCCCTCGAAAGCGGGAGTGACGCTGATGATACTATGGTATCCTGACCAATAAGGGGTGGATCCGTTAGGATTTTATATCCAAGGGGATTGATCATCCCTGGGTAGATCCTGAAGGTCCGGTAAGGACGGTCTGTTAGAGTACCTGTGCATGTATATGCCAACTGTGGTTAGTAGTGGTAGCTACGTTAGGATTTTATATCCTAGAGAATCTTATGATTCCTGGGCAGATCCCGAAGGTCCGGTAAGGACGGTCTGTCAGAGTACCACATGGTAGCTTGTTAGGATTATATATCCTAGGGAATCTTATGATTCCTGGGTAGATCCTGAAGGTCCGGTAAGGATGGTCTATCAGAGTATCACAAATGTTGTTGTTGATGCACCTGCCTCATTCTGTTGCCATATATTGATGATGATGTTGTTTCAGCCTCATGTTGTTGATGATGTTGTACCAGCCTCGTGCTGTTAATGATGTTGTATCGGCTTCGTGCTGTTGGTGATGTTGTTGTTCTAGCTTCATGCTATTGATGTTGATGTTTCAACTTCATGCTGCTGTTGATGATGATGATGTTACTCCAGCTCCATGCTATGAACGATGATGATATTGATGATGAGAAAAACTTTCGATGATTTATAGATGTGCCATTCAATGTTCCAGATGATGATGATGATGATGCTACCCTCTCCTTCTCTTTATGATGTTGTGTTGGGTCATGTTAGTAGAATACCCTTCTCATTAAAGGGGAGTGGTGAATTATTGTAACTTCGAAGAATATTCTAATTATATTTGAGTTATTATTTTATAGATCAAATCCCCTTTTGTGGATTTTTCATGTTGGGTCTTGTATAAGATCAAATCCCCTTTTGTGGATTGGTCAAACCATATTTATATGGTGGTATTTGTAAAGTCTCCCCCTAGTGTTTATAAAGTGGTTTTAACCACTTCTAGAAGAAGTCGGCCCTACCATGTGAAGAGACATAACCCTAACACTCCTCAACTAGTATTTATATGTGAGTATGGTGCCTCACTTACACACTCTCACACTCACTCATCTAGTGCGCATATCTTGAAGGCAGTTGTAGTTGCAGGAGGAGAAGAGAGGCTCATGCTCAGTCTTAGTTTATCTTTGGTGTTTTGGTCTTAGTCTTGGCATTGTATTGGCAATCTATTATTGAGGAAGTTTTTGCTGGGTTTTCTCCCCAATGAGGGTTTCCCAGGATAAAATGCCGCGTACCTTGTGATTGTGTTTCTTTTAGTGGTCCTCTTTATGCTGTTGTTTTGGAAATGCATTGAATGCTCATGTAATTTGGAAATAACCTAATAACAACACTAAACTTAACACCACATTGCATGACATACTACCAAAAATAGAAAGTGCTTGCACGTTAATGAAATTATGCTCATCAGACTCAGTTTTCTGCAAGGAATCCGGATATGTACTCGGATTCGACATGTAAGCCTCTGAATTGGATCTGCTGAAGAAAGTATCATGCATGTAATCCGAAAGATCATTGGAATCCTGAGCTTGCAAGGACTCTGAATATATAATCAAAACTGCCATGCGGACTTCTGAACTTTGTCTCCTCAAAAATAGGGAAATTGTTAAAAATAACAAACTCTCTCCACTCCATGAAAACCTGTGCAACCTCTATCCCTGAAACAAGAAAATATCATTGAACAAATCCTATACCCGAACTGAATGGGATCCAACCCTGGCTCAAGCAAAGTTGTCTTTGGAAAACTGTCTGAATGCCAGCCAAATAGAATACGCTGGATCTTAACCCTCAAGATTTGCAAGTGATCAAATCCAAGGATTAACAGGATGAGACTATGGTATGTACATGTACTTCATCTTTATACATATATATGAAGTTTCCAACTGTCCAAATTTGTCTCAATTGCAGACTTGATTTTCAACATTCATTATCTTCTTGGTTTGGTAATTTCCAGCACTAGTTTGTCATGCTGATTGTTGGAATTATTGAGTGATTTAACATTAATTAATTGCGGTCATTCCAAATCTGATTTTATGCTTGGAAAGTGTGCTTGAAGGGTAGAAATTTATTTGCATATGTTTGATATCTTTCCTCTTGGATTGCCTAGTGTATTGGGGTTGTTGATAAGTGAAATAGTGTCCACCATTGCTGCTGTTTATTTATATTTCAATTCAGCCCTAAGGCTGAAAATTCACAGGGTTAAGATCTGGGAAACCTGCTTGTGAGGTGAAATTTTTGAAGTTGCATTAATTGCCCCAGATCAGAATTTTTTACATGGTATTAGAGCTTTTTGTCAATTTTTCAAGGGCAATTCAATGCATTCAATTTCAGATCTGAAAATTACTTCCAAGTGACCTGAAACAGTAAACTAGGGCTGTTATAACTAATAACTTATCACTGAATAATTTTAATTTTACACTGAAATTATGACAGAAAAATTATAGTGGAATCACAAAATATCAGAGAGAAATCATCCATACACGAGACAAAATTTCTGTTCTGTAAAAATTCCAGATTGAGAATTTCGGAGGACAGAAACAGTCCTCCCAACAAATTCTGGAAAAACCCTTCCAATTTACAAACCTGCTGTACGGCTTGCTAATGTCACCTGTATGGTTGCTGATGTCACCTGCACAGACTGCTGACGTCACCTGTATGGACTGTCGATGTCACTTGTACGAACTGTACAGACTGTACAGATTGTTGACATCACCTGTACGGACTGTACAGACCATACGAACCGTACAGACTGCTGACGTCACCTGTACAGACTGTACAGACCATACGAACTGTACGGACTGCTGACTCCACCTGTTTCTATTGCTCCTCTCACACGTGTGAGCTCACACTTGCGGCCTCTCTCTCTTGGCTGAAAAATTTAGAAAAGAAGAATAGAAACCTTAGGATAGATTTGCCCAAGTGAAAAATTTCCTTGCTGAAATTTTGCCTCCCAATCTCCTTGGCACAAGTGCTCAGTCACTTATGCCAACTCCATAATGTCACAATGAGATGTCACACTGTCTCCTCACATTGCCTCTCCTTTTATAGGAGTCTAATGAGTGAGTTTAGGAACCCCTTCTAAACTCAACATTAAATTAGAATTGTTTATTCCTCCATGTGGGTGTGAAGCCCCAACACAAGCTCCCACTCCAAACAAAAGGGTTTACACCAAAATGAAAATGCAATGTGAGTGCCAACGATGATTCCCACATGCCACACAACAAGGCCAATGTGGGAATACCTCCCGATGCTACAAAACATCAACACTTTTGTGGTTGAGATCACTCTTTTGATGAAAGAGGGAGTTGGTATTTCAGTGGTTGGACCTTAGCATGCTTGAGATGAACACTTGCACTTGTGGAAGGCTTTGATGGGTTGTGTTACCTCCCTAGTTGCACCAGGCAGGACTGACGATGATCCGCAAAGATTGAACAAGGCACTTGTTCAAATTCAAAGTTCAGAAGTTCAGCCGGGCATTATGGCCCCTTCAAAAATTTCTTCTTTTTCTTCTTTTATGCATGTTCCATATCCCCCCGGGGGGAATTGTAATAAAATGAGCTAGCATGAGGTCTCTATTATGTAAAAGACTCAACTTCGTAAGACTTGGTCATCAGTGCATACTCTAGAGTGTTTTTTTCACTTGTTAATTATATCTTGCTTTTTAGCGATTTATAATTTTCTAAGTTTTTTCACTCACCTCCTCCAAAGCTGGAGTGTGTACTAATGGTTAGGCCTTAGTGTGTTTTGTTTGAGTCTAGTGTCTAATGTATATTACCATGCTAGTCGTTTATCTAGAGTCTTATGGACATGCATTAGGTCCTTTTAGGATTTTTTAATTGTTTTAACGAGTCGTAAAATTTCACGTAAAACGAGATTTTTACCTTGTAAATTGATGTAATATTAAATAAGTGGTACTAGGAGGTGTTATATGGCTTGGGGGGTATCGTTTTCTAACCCAAAATACTCCTTTTACCTTTCTACCCCGTTTTCGAGAGAAATAATTGACTTTTGCCCATCAAAAAGTCAATTTTACTCAAAAAAGGTAAATAAAAGACAAATAAATCAGCTCCCTATTATTTAGGAAACATGCCAGAAACATGTTTCTAGCTTGTCTCTAGTTCACTGCGTTTCACTATGAATGAGTGGCGCTTGAGGGTGAGTTATTTGGAGTTGAAGAGGAGTTAAGTGATGACTTAGCTTGAGTTGGTGGAGATCTCTATGTGAGGTGCACCCTCTCTCTCAAGAGGTGGCACTCTCCCACTCTCCCTCTTCTTCACATGTGGCAAGTCAACTCCTCTTTGATTGAGATGTGGCTTCAATCTATCCACACACTTGGTTGACTCAACATTGGGATATGTGCCGCCCTCCTTGGGAAGTGCGCCCCTCTTCTCCATATAAGCAAGTCGACCTCTCCATTGTTGGTTAATGAGAGTTGGGCTCTAGCTTGTTGATTGTATTGTATTGTTATACTTTTGGAATAAAGAAGACTTTGGAAGTCAATATGGTGGATTGCATTACTTGTGTGGATGCTTGATGTTCATTTTTAAATTTATGAGGTAATTGTAGCTTAGTTATTTGCATTATAATTTCGTAAGTCGGCCTTTGAAGGGGTGTTGTCACCCAGTAGGAAAAGATCTTCTAAGCTAGTTTGTTTCTTAGATCTTTTTGTCTTTTTACATATGCGATTAAAGATTCGCATGCAAATTTAAGTTAATTAACATGCTATCTAGATTTCATGTGTAGGGAGCACCAATATTTAACGGATTGTTTGCAAGTTTACTAAGTTTTACAGATCCTCATACTTGGAGAAGTGGCTGATTTGAGTTCAATCTTCCACAAGCTTCAAGCCTATTGAGAACAAAGTCCCTCATCTTTTCACTGAAAGACTCCATAGCACAAAGATTCGACAATACCAAGCTTCTCTCTCTCTCCTAAAAAAATCAAATATTTTCTGGTTACTTGTACTTGTATGCAAGAAGATCCAAGTTTCATTTATAAATCTTAATTGGATCTTTACTTATGCAATCATGCATGCATAGATCTATGCTTTACATCTAAAAATCTCTTTCATTTTAAGTAGATCTTGCATGAGAAGTTTTATCTTTTAGCAAGCTTTATAGCTAGATTTTAATTGCCAGAAGATAGATCAATTTTAGAGCTTTTAATTATATATTTGGCAATCTTAGTGCCTTATTGTTTTCTGTCCCAAACAACAAACAAAAGCCATTAAGAAAGCTTTCTTTCTTGGTCACCTTTTACCAACTTTTTATAAGCTTTCACTTGGTGATGTTTTGTGCAAAGTCTAACATTGTTTGTAGGTTGTCCCAAAACACTTTTTGGCACATTTTCTATCAAATAGCTTGCTGTTTTTGCAGGTTTAATGAACAGCCAAGGGGAAACTCTGTCCGATCCAGAGCATCCAGGACCACCCAAGGCACCTAACCTTCTTCCAATATCATTTTTCCATAAAATTTGGTAAGTTTGTTGGCCTTGGACTTATAAAGGGCCATCAAACCTTCTTCCAAAAAGATTGTAACTCGAAATAAGTGGTGGGATCACCCATTAGGCCTCTCATCCTCCCACCCCCGGGGGGGATTGTCTCCTTTTTTTCATTTTGAATTTTGCATGTGCTCATTTTCATTTCAACAAGTTAAAATAAACTTAAAATAAACCCAAGCACCGCAAAACAATTAGCTTAGTTTCAATTTCTTAGATTAGTTAGCTTAGTTTCATTTTCAGTGTTTCATTTTTGCAAAGTAATAAATCTTCCCCATTAAGGCCTTGTTATGCTCTCAGCCTCGCCAGCTTGCTGGATCTCGGCATGATCAGAGAGGGAATTAATTTGTGTGGAGTAGTTTTAATAGGGAAAACCTTCTATTACTATTGCTCAATACGTGATCATACCAGGGGATTGACTTGTGAATTCAGGGGGATATTCATTGAGATTAGTTGTCTTCCCGTTGAAACTCCTTGCAATCCTGTTTGTACCCATTTGAGGGACAGTGGTGAAAGGAAACAAACATTACTTTAGATTTCTTTTTCACACTTACAATCTCCAACATGCACTCGTGAATGGATTTGCACTATCGGTCCATCTCATTGAATTAACCCACTAATTCAACCAGTCATCTTTAACTAATAAAACTTACCAAGAGCATTGCAACACATTCATCTTGCAACAACATTCTTACTTTTGGCACTGGTCTACAATATCTATATTTGCTTATTGTCATTTACTTTCAAGTATCTTCATTTGCTTTCAAGCATTATCATTTGCGTTGAAGTACTTTATTTGCTTAAATAACTATCGCATAAGCAATCTCTATTTGTGTCATTATATGCCGCTAGATTAGTTATACTTGCTTTTGATTTCATTTACTCCTAGAATAATCTTGTGCTTAGCTTAATCAAGCCTTAGATTCTTTTATTAGGGATTACCCCCCTTGGCTTCGCCAAGAGTTAGCCTAGACGAAGGAGTTGAGTGTTAGGTGTCAACTACCCAACTCGAGACTTGCCCCAAGGCCACACTCGGTGGATTGAAGATTTCTTCCACGTGACCCGAGGTGTGGATTAGGCGACAACATGTTGAAACCCTAGATTCTCTTGTGTTGAGAGGTGATGGATCTACTACATTTATGGCTGTTATAGATGTATTTTTAGCAAGTGTGATGTCTAGGAGGACCTGTGATAGGTGGTAGATCTATGTGATTATTGGTTGGTATGATTTTATTTTCAGCAGGTGTGATACCTAGGACGACCTGTGATAGGTGGTTGATTTGTTCCCGGGGATCGCTAGTATGTTTTCACCTGTAAGAGGTGGTGGATCTACCTGATTTTTGGTTGGTATGGATTTATTTAACAGGTGATACGCCTGAGAGGACTTATAGGTGGCTGATTTGTTCCAACGGATATCAGTGTGTTCTACTTCATTTATGGATAGCATGGACTTATTTTTATCGGGTGAGATGCACAAGAGGACCTGGGATAGGTGGCTGATTTGTTTTGATAGATGCCAGTGTGTTTTCCCATGTGATAGGTGGAGGATCTTCTTCATTAATGGCTGATACATCTTCTTCAACGGGTGTGATACCTAGGAGGGCTTGTGATAGGTGGCCAATTTGTCCCACTATATACCAATGTTTGGCGTGGATTGATGCTTGTGATAGGCATGCTTGACCATTTAATTGCTTGCTGATTTTTGGAGCATGGGATGGATTGTTTCATTCTGTGACAGGTTGATGATTATTGGCTAGTCTGTTTGGTTGAGTTGTGATGGTGACCTTGCTCAACTTGAGTGATCATTGTAGATGGAGGGAGCTTCCAGCATTATCCCTTGGGGATAATATTGTTTGTATGCCATGTACATTTATGGGGAGATTGAGCATGGATAAGATAGCTAGTGTGATGCTAAGCTATTGTTGATCTTGTGCATTTGTATCTATGGTGGTGGAATCAATGATTGATTCCTGACTTGTAGCTGATGGGAGTAGAGATGAGTACTAGTGAGTTGTTGGGTTTTCTCAGGCAAAGGGAGTTGACCGCAATAATACTCTTGCTTTTGGGCCGTCTCAATAAGAGGGAGGTGACCTTGTTGAGGTTGTTGCTTTAGTCGTTGGTAGTTTTGAGGTGCATGAGAGGGATTCTCATGTTCACATTTGATAATGACTCTTTTGTTGTTGTTGCCTTTTCCCCTTGAGCTTGATATTTTAGGATTGATGAGTTGAGATGCATGCATATTTTCATCTTATGCTTTGATGGATTAAATTCACTTGTCTTGGTCTTGTATGGAGATGTGATTTTCTTTGCAGGATGTCTTGAACAACTCTTGATGTGGTGCTAGAGGATTTTGGCTAGTGATGATGACTTTAGGGATGTTGGTGTTTTTGATAGGTTATTATTGATTTCTTCTTTGTTTTGGAGTGATTTTAGAGTTCAACAGGAAGTATTGATCGAGGGTTAGGTTCCTTCAATTTCATAGATGGTTGTTGTTATTTTGGATTCCCTAGCAAAGGGGAAGAGGGAGTAGCTTGGGTTGATGGTGTAAACCAAGGTAACTTGTTGTATTCTTCTTGCATGTTACCTTCCAGAGGCTAAGTTGCATATTGCTTGGTTGATTGCCTGGAGAGAGACACACCTTTGTGAGCCGTTATTGCTTGGATGTTGAGGTGTGCAAATCTATACTTGCGAGTGTTACTCTTGCATAGTAGGTATGATGTTCTATCATGATGGAGGAGTTTTCTTTTGGCTTGATGGAGGCATTGGAGTTACAGGTTGTAGTTTCAGATGAAGTTAATGGGTGTTATAGAAAACGCTTTTCTCGTAAAGAGGGAGTGTTAGCTTTTGGAATTACTCCAAAAGTGTTTTCACCTTGGTAGGAGAGCACCATGTCTCCTAGTCCCTTGGAAATGCTTCATGGACACGTGGATGGCTTGGTTTGGGTGGATGCTTGACCTTGGTTAGAGTGTTGGTATGGTGCCCTTGCTTAGGAGGTTGATACCTTAGTCAACTTGTTGACTAACCCATTGGGTGCATACAATGGGGGAGTCGGTTGCTCGACTAGAAAAGGTACCTACCTAGGAGGATGAACACTAGGCACTTGGAGGAGGGCACTTAATCCTTGGAGTTTGGGACCATGTGAAATGATGTATGTGGTGTATGGATGAGCCCTTGGCTGGTCCATGATGGACATGTGCCTGTGGAGGTGACTTGCTCTTGATTTGCTAGACCTTGTGTGGCTTTCTTCTTTGGAGCATTGAAGACCTAGTGACATCACATTACTTGCTTGGAGGACACCTTGCACTGGAGGAGGAGCATTGGACATTTTGGAGGGCGGCGTTGAGCCCTAGATGGCATTGAGTTGCTTGGATGCTTGCATGGAGGCTTGGTATTGACTTGGGGAAGCTTGGGTAGCGACAATGCCCATGTAGGTGGAGTGGACCTAGATGGGCACATGGCTTGGGAGGAGCGATGGAGTCTGTGTGGGCTTATGGTGAAGCAGTGTTGACACATCTTCTGTAGTGACATTGCTGTGGAGCTTGACACATCTTTTGTAGTGACATTGCTGTGGAGCTTGACACGTGTACTTATGGAGTGTAGCGCTTCACGTGTGGGCCTACTTGTTTGTAGTAGGTTGCTTGCAAGGGTTAGGTCCACTCATGTATTGTTGGCCTCCCTTACCTCTCATATGTATAGAGGAAGGAGAGTCTTTTCTTTTACTCATTCATTGTTGTTAATCTTGTTTAGAGATGAAGAGCTAGGGTTTCATAAACAAACCCTGGGAAGGATGTGGTGAGAAGTGTGTTTTAATATGTCTTTCTTAGGTTTTCTTCTTTGTACATTATCTCTCTTGTCTTGGAGGTGCTAGGGTTTCTTGGAGAGTTGGAGATTAGGGTTTTGTGATTAAACTTTAGGTGGTATTTGTTGAAGAGGAGAGAGGAGACATCTTGCTTGGACCTAAGGTGTCTTGCTATTGTGATACTAGTTTGTGAGGGATCTTTCATGGAGCTAGGGTTTTTCATGGTTTTCCCTAGCTAGGATTTTGGAGAGCTAAAGGATTGTACTAGCCTTGGGACGAGTCTATGGTATGTACATGTACTATATCTTTATACATATATCTGAAGTTTTCAGCTGTCCAAAATTGTCTCAATTGTAGAGTTGATATTCAGTGTTTATTATCTTCTTGATTTGTTAATTTCTAGCACTTTCTCATGCTGATTTGACATAAGTGAAGGTTGGAATTGTTAAGTGATTTAACATTAATATAGAAGATAATTGGGAAGATCTACTGCTGTAGATCTACATTGTAGTGATTCCAAATCTGTTTTGATACTTGGAAAGTGTGCCCGAAGGGTGGAAAATTCTTGGCATATGTTTGATATCTTTTCTCTTGGATTGCCCAGTTTATTGGGGTTATTTAGAAGTGAAATATTGTCTGCTGTTGCTGCTATTCATTTATATTTCAGTTCAGCCTTAAGGATGAAAATTCAGTGTTAGGATCCGGAAAACCTCCTTGCAAGGTGAAATTTCTGAAGTTGTATTAATTGCCCTAGATAATAATTTTTTACAATAAACAAACCTCCCTTCTTTTGCATCACACACTTGTCTATGTGAGCATTTGAAACACTTGGTGTTGTAGTATTCACCGGCAGTTTGAGTGTATTTGGAGCCGATTTGTAGGTGAGATGGTACTGATTTCATTGGGGAATTAATATGCTTTTGTTGTCTACCCATTTGCTACAAGATTGAAGGAGATCCTATGGCTTTGAGGAAGGAGGACTTTTGATGGAACCATTGCATGCTTGTGTCCACAAGGAAATTGCAAGCAACTATTGTGGGATGATAATAGCTATTGGGATGCATAAGCTGAAATTTCACTTAGAGCATATTTTTGGGAATGTTATAGGCTGCCCAAGGGTGCCAACTGATTTAAACATCAAATGGAAACAATTGTTCAAGCCATTCAACAAGAGACTGGTCATAGATATGGGCATGAATGCCTTTGATAACTTGGAGCAAGGGTAGGAAGATTAGCACTCGCTGGAGCAGATTTCCAATAAAGAAGAAATTGCATGTAAAAGACAGAGGTTTGCACACATAGTATTTGAGGAGCAGAGTTTTTGAAGAGAGAACTTCAAGATGTAGCGCATTGAATTTGAGGAGGCATTGCATGAAATTCGAGGACAAAACACATAAATTGAAGAGATATCACACAAAATTTGAGGACAACATGCAAAATTCTAAGAGACAATGCATTGAATTTGGGGATAGTGCATACAATTCAAAGAGACAGTGCATAGAATTTAATGACAACACACAAAATTATAAGAGATAACATGCATCCTGAGGCATATTTTGGGCACAGTAGAATGTGTGCACATATTGGGGCAAAATTTGGGCACTAAAGCACCTGTATGTGCATCTTGAGGTAGAATTTGGGCACGAATCTCAAGGCAACAAATTATGAACAATAGAGTTTGTGGACAATTTTCGATGCACAAATTGCTGACAAACATGTGAATCTTGAGGCAACAAGATTTGGCATGAATTCCAAAGCAGATGTGTGTAGAAACAATGAGCGTGAATGAAATCTATGCTATAGAATATATGGTGCTTGATGTGTGTTTGGGGGGCAGAGAAGGCATAAATATTTCTGGAATAGAATTGCGAGATAGAAGAATTGTTGGGTTGATGTTTGACTGATACAATTGTGTTTTATTTAGTGTAATAAGACTCACAAGTTCAACTCTGCTCGACACTTCGACATTTTTTCAACTTGGTGCTGAGTCAAACTCAAGATCAACGAATTTAATTCTTTGATTGAGTCAAAGACTTGTGCGATCAATCATGGGTCAATGAGTTTGACTGTTGAATGAATCTAAGACTTGTGATTAAACTCATAACTCTCTAGGCATGCTAAAAAAGCCTAGAAAGGGTGTGAACTTCTCTTTTTCTTCTTGTTGACTCTAGTCAAACTCATAACTCTTTTGCCTTGTTGATTCTAGAACCTATGGTTTTATCATAACAAATTTTTTTGGTAGGTAAGTCCTCAAATGGGTTCTTTGGTCGGAGCTTCAAACCATATGACTAACAAAAGTGATTGGTTTGTTGTGTGTAAGGCCTGTAAATACAGAGCCTCATAAAAATAAATATAAATACATAAATTCTTTCTAACCTACTTCTTTAATTACTATTCCAGCATAATAATTGACAGTTTAACAACATACTAACAACATACTACAACAGTATAATAATTAACAACAATATAATGATAACAATAATAAGAAAATGCATAAGGTATTTACCTCAACCTGATGCTCAACCTAAAGCTGATGATGTTGTTGATGATGCTGAACCTGCCCAAACTGAATATTAACCTCCCAGCCAACTAGGAACAGCCTCTCTGGCTCCCTAGCTCCAGGAATCCTTACGGTTTCCTGGCCCTCGAGCCCAAAATTCCCAGCAACCACTGTGCCCCTGTGAGAGTCCTCAAGCAAAACTAGCAAAACTATTGTTTCATGCCCTCCTCCTTCTTCCTCTCCAAATTTTCTTACCTTGCCATAAACCAAAATATCCCCAAAACCAAAGATGCCTCTCCCCGAGTTCTCCCCTCTCCCTTATCTTCCTCCCTCGAATCCATTTCTCCAACCGCCTTACCCCCATTAATTCTTCAACCACCTTATCTCTCCCATTAATTACTTCATATACCAATGTTAATAATATTATAATAAAGTCTTCATAAAGTCATTCTAATAATTAATTAAATTAAGATTAATTATTCATGATAATTACATAGTTAATTAGGGTTGTTACATTGTGTTTGTGGAAGACAACCAAGTCATAAATAGTAATTTTGGGTGATGGGACAAAGCACTTTGTGGAAGAGTATGGTAATTTTCATACTAGGATGAGAGGTAAGATCCTTATGTAATAATGTATTTTACATTCCTAGTTTGAGTAAAAATTGCGTTCAATTAATAAAATTACAAAGCATGCGAGTGTGGTCTAGTGACAAGCAACGAGATGATCAAGCTTGTGTTAATGTGGAGACCTGAGTTCAAACCTTTCCGAGTGGGTGTGGATGAGGCTATGTGCAAGTCCCGGGTGATTTTGATGGCATAGATATGGTCCTCGTAGCATGACAACTTAGCCAAAGAGATTCTATAAGATGTAATTGTCAAAAAATTACAAAGCATAATCAATTCATGGATGTCATCTTTTGGGTTGAATTATGCTTTATCAACAATAAAAGGAGAAATATGAATACTGCATCAAGTATAAAGGAGCAACGATTGTACATGCTCGTGGATGATAAAGTGGCAAACTCACATGTTAGGGCGACCAATAGCGAAAATAACAAGAAGAAGAAGTTATAGCATCAACGACATGAGTGTTTGAATTTTCAATATACCTTTCCTTACTATCAAAGGGTAGAATGGTGGTTGGAGTGTGAGATATTTGTGAGAACAAGTAAGAAGTCTATGAGGCATGTCCTGCAGGTAAACAACATAGATTTCCCTTTAATGAAGGGAAGGTATGGAGAGCCACACATGGGTTTTGGATCTTTTCCATCGTCATTTGAGGATAACTTTAGTAGCTGGTGCAAGGTATTTTCTGTTGATTGTTGATGATTTTTCTAGGAAGATGTGGGTTTATTTTCTCAAAAAGAAGTCTGTTGGTTTTTCTAAGTTCGAAGTCTTTAAGAAAATTGTAGAGAAATAATCTAGTGGAAGTGTTAAGGCCCTTTTGACAACTAATCAAGGTGAGTTCAATGCTAACGAGTTTTCTGATTTTTGTAAACATGAAGGTATTTAGAGGCAATTTTTTGTTGAATATACTCACCAACATAATAGAGTTGTGGAGAGAATAAATCACATGGTTGTTGAGATGGCTCAGTCTATGCTTGAGTGTAGGTGGTGCCAAATACGTATTGGGTAGAAGCAACGTATATTGTCGACGGTTGTATATTTGTTCAATAGGTACATTACAAAAGTAGTGCAAAATGTCGCCCTAAAAGAGGCTTGGTTAGGAAGAAAGCATCAAGTTGGTCATCATAGAAATCCATAATTTCTTGCTTAGGTTTTATTTTTAGAAGAGAAGAGAACCAAATTAGATGCTAAATGTAATAAGTTAATGTTTGCTGGTTATAGTGATTGGCACAAGGCTTATAAATTGCGTGATGTGACCACTAATAAGATAAAAATCAATTGTTAAGTGATCGTGGATGAAATTACGTTGACTCAGATCTGAAATTTGATTAGAAAGTTAATGATGGTGGTTATTTGAGATTGAAAAATCAACGTAGTTGCATGGTAAGCAAGGGTAGGTTGAGGGATAGTCATCAGGTGGTAGTGTGCATGAAGAGCACAACAAGGTTGACGTTGGAAAGGTTCCAAGGCAAGTTGACATAGAGGACAAAACATAGAAAAAATGACCTAAGTGGTACTAGAGCACCTTAGAGAATGTGAGGTTGGGGAATTTCTTCAACCAAGAGAGACAAGGCCAAGTGGAAAACCTCCAATGAAAGGTAAGCAAGTTGAGCATGTTAATTTTTATTGATGTCACTTATTCATAATTTCTTTGAATCTCAAAATTATGATGAAGCCAATTGGCATGATACGTGGGAAAGGAGCCATGAAAGTTGAGTATGATGCGCTCATGAGAAACAACACTTGGGTGTTGGAAGAACTACCTTCAGGTTAGAAACTCATTGGTTACAAATGTGTTCACATGAAAAAATACAATATATGGGTATGCGTACCCAACCTTTGGGTACACATTCTAGATTGGGACTTCGTAACAAGGACATCATGTACATCCCATAAGTACTCAATGTATTGGGTACTTTAACTTATGCTAGTGGCAACACTAAAATACCCAAAAAATGCATCCCCTATGTTTGGATATGCGCAGAGGTACCTTGTGTCCTCGAGGGATTTGTAGAAGTACCTAGCGGTGGCACCCTTTGTTTAGGCTAGAAAATTATGAAAGCCCAAAAATCTGATTGCTAGTTTTCCACCCTTTTCTATTTGGTCCCACCAACCCTCCTATTGCTTATAAACCCTAAATAAACACAAAAAAATCACAATTTTCTTTTGCTAGTTAGGGCTATCATTTTATTGTTGCTAGGTAGTTGTTTGGCAATGGGTAGTGATTTGGTAGCTGAAAACTTATAACAACACTGGATTTGCAATGTGTTTTTATTGGATTTGATACTGAACAGTCATTGGTATGTGTATCATCATTCATGTATGAATCAAGTTTG
>ML778297.1:1899561-1910992 GCA_009831015.1 Picea engelmannii | reverse complement strand
TTACTGGTACAAGTAATCATCATAGTCTTCTCCCTCCATCTGGGAGAACCTCTAGTTTTGGATCTTGCAATGCTTTCATTCATAAGTCTTCCATACACTGTTCTTCATCACAACTTTCAGTTCCTCTGCTTGATTGCTTTTATCGAGTTTATATCAGGCTGACAATCTTGTGATTCTTGATACAATGACTGGTTGTTCTGGCTTCTCTTTCTTTCTTGGAATCTTCATGTGTTTCTTTAGTTCTCGGGTCCATGGAGTTTCTTATAGATTCCATGCCCTAAAGATTCCATCATAGGATCACAGATGTGGATGGACAACCAGGGATACTTTAAGGCTTCTCTTTGAAAAATACGTATTGTCTTTCATGGCTACTATCATGGATATATACTTCATCATCTTCAATGGATCATAGGATTAGCTCCCTCCTAATCCTTGCTTCATGTATGAGTGCATACAATCGACTCCCTCTGTCTAACAGAGTCCACGCTTCCATCTGCATCCTTATCGTCTTCTGCAATATATAATTGGCTCTCTTGTCTAACAGAGTCTTGTTGTCTTCTACAAAACGTCACAAGTCTTTTTCCAATTTCCTCTCGATTGCTGACTTCTTTCTGTCTTTGCTTCTTCTAAGTCTCTTCATGATTGATTCGGCTTATCTTGCAATAGCTTCCACATGATTTATATTTCATCCTTTCATGTGTATTATCTAAAGATATCCATTCTTATCTTGTTGTTCTTCCATAGGTATAGCTCTTCTTGGAACACATTATCTTCCAAGAGATAGATATACAAGATATGTACAGAGACGATGCAAACAAGATATGTACAAGAAATAAGAGGAGTTTTGTTACCTTTAGAAGAAGAAGTCTCTTCCATCCTGCTGAGTCTTCTTTGTAGGTTTCTTTTCTTCGGCAATTGATGCTTCATGTTTCTCCTTCCTTTTCTTTAGCTCGGAACAATGATTCTTGTAGTGGCCATACTTTTGACAGTTGAAGCATTGTACTTCTGAAATGTCTTTCTCTTGATTTGGCTTTCTCTTTGAACAAAACTTCCTTTTGTTCCTGAAGTTCTTGAATCTTGCTGTGAAGGTTTGATCATTGTACTTCTTTTGGGGTTTCTCTTTTGCACCGATCCTTGATTCTTCTTGAGCACAACAAGTCCAAAGTTCTTCAAATGCTGGATACTCCTTTCTTGTGTTCATGTTTGTGGCAAATGCATCCCACGTCTTGGGAAGACCATTGAGTACTATGTTTACCAACTCCTTCTCTGAGATGATCTCTTCAATAGCTTGTAGTTGATCTCTTAACTGAGAGATTCTCACAAAGTATGATGTTATGCTATCATTGTCATTCATCTTCATGTCACAGAGCTCATTCTTCAGACATTACTTGTCCAATGTTTCTGACTAAGAAGAGATTTGTTAGGGCATCGTACATCTTCTTCGATGAGTCAAGATGGGAGATGTAGGGTATCAAGTGGTCTTTTATAGATTCCACTATGATACTCATAGCATTGATATCACTGTCTTTGAACTTCTCCATAGCTGCAACGTTCTGCGGTTCCTTCTCTTTTCCTTCTTCAAACTCAGGCTTCACGATCTTTCCTTTCACGATATCCAACACTTTATTCCTAGCAAGGATGAGGTCAATCCTTGTCTTCCACGCTCTGAAGTTAGAGGCTCCATTTAATTTGTTCTCTGACTTCATAGAACAAGTCATGGCTGCTTTGACTTGGTCAAACCCTAGATTTGACTACAAACTCAACCTTGACGTCTTGGCTTGCTGAGAATATCAGGAGATGCACTAGGCTAGAGCGCACTGATCTATTTGAAGATTAGGTCAATCCATTCACTTAAGGTGCCTCAACGAGAGGATTAGGGTTTCTGCAACTGCTCCTGCTAGTAACCCTAGCGAAAGTGTCTTGAAAGCTGCTTCTGCTAGTAACCCTAGCGACAGTTCCTCAGCGAGCTCAATATCCTAGCGGCTATGTTTCCTTCCAACGTTTAGATTGAATAAAGGAGGTGTGGGCCCATAACCTGTTAGAATATGAAAGATATGTGCTCGTTTTACCATTGACAATACTCTTGTCACCCAACCATAGGCCGAAGCCACCCTCCGAGCACCTTAACCTTGACAGAGAATCACTCCGAAAGCAAACCCTGGGCTAGATAGCCAAACAAAGGGTAGCGCACCTTTCCCCAAGGATAGCGCATCAACAAAGGCTGATCAGATGTTCCAAACCCTAGCCAAGAGATAGTCCAAGCCAAGACGTAATTGCTAGCTGCACTAGCAGCTCTCCTCCAAAGCTGCGCACAAGACTACAATTGCATTGCGCAGAACTGGCTCTCTGCAACTGCTGAGATGTGTCAAATGAGAGACTGGCGCCCTGTATTTATAGTGGTTCTGGCAGACTTACTGGGGCCGACTTCTCCTTCTGGGTACCTGTCTGTTCAGTATATTATTATTTCTTCTGGCCAACTTCTTCTCTTGGAGGCTAATAACCTAATATAAATTATCTTCTTGAGCCGACAAGTCTTCTAGGGTTGTTAGCCAACTCATTAGGGTTTCTTCTTTCTTCCCGGAGTATTCTATTCTCGTCAGGTTCACACGTGGAGGTAAATACCTCCCGCTGCTACCATAATATCAACAGGGGGGTGATCTCTAGGCGTACTAGGTATGTGACCCATTATGAACCAAACTTCAAAAATAGCATAAGAATAGAAGGAAGAAGTAACTCCACACCTTAATAATGATAAAGAGTCAATTAATAGTAATCCACTTTGAGGGGGGAACCTCCTTTTACAATATATCCAATGCACAAGATAAGATGCCTATACAAATGAATCTCCTTTATTGTAAAGAGGAGATAAAGTGAACATGATGTAACCTATCACTAAGCTGACCTAACCATAACTAATAAACTAATAATTAATTAGTGTTAGATCATTAACATAGGGCCTTAGGGGCCTTAACATAGCCCCTCTCTTTAAAAAAGGTTTGCCCTCAAAACTTGTAATTGAAGTTGTTTCTTCATAAACTGCTCATTTTCCCATGTAGCTTCTTTTGGAGGCATATTCTTCCACTTGATTATGTTGAAATATTGTACTACCTAATAAGGAATGTTGAATACTATTATTATATTATGTTTATTAATTAGGCCCTATTGTGCCTTGACAGTTAAAATATAAATTAAGAGGGTAAAGTGATAGGTCGACCCAGACCTAATTATAGGCTGGTCAGACCACTATTTATAAGAGAGGCCAGTGCCTCATTTAGACACAACATTGAGCTCTGCAGTGCGCAAGTCTTGGAGGAGAAACTGCTGCAACTAGGGGTGACGTCAAGGAGGGTTTTGGTCTATCTCTTGGTATTTCTTGGTTAAGTGGTGTGCTACTCTTCCTAGTGAAGGAGTAGAGGAGGATCCTCTGTTCGGTCTTTGGTCTATTTATATTGAGGAAGTTTTTGTCAGGTTTTCTCTCCCATGAGGATTTCCCAGGATAAAATGTGTGTCTTTATTGTTTCTATGATTGTCTCTCTTTCAATGATCTTATTTATGCAACTAATATGCTAAATGATTATAATAATAAAGAAGAATCGTAACTGCTAGCTGTATAAGTAAAAACTTCAACAGATTAGGTACTCCATAATGGTTCTATTCTGAAGAGATATAGAATGTCGATCTATAACTTTGTGCGGTTCAAGAATCAACTTCCCTTCTTCATCTAATTCTGGAAGTTCTATCTGCATTGGCATAGTTTGTCCCAAAACCTTTTTTAGGTAAGATACATGAAAAACCTTATGAATGTGAGAAGAAGGCAAATCTAACTCATACGCCACTTGTCCAATCTTTCGAATAATCTTGTAGGGTCCATCACATTTTGGAGCTAATTTTTGATTCTTCTTTTGTTTGAGAGTAGTTCTCTTATAAGGTTGCAGTCTCAAAAATACCCAATCACCCTCCTCAAGTTGTCTTTCACGTTGATGCTGATCTGCTTGTTGCTTCATTCTATTTTTTGCCATTTGAAGGTTTTCTAAAAATTGTCAAAGTTTCTTTAGTTTTCTCTGTTGATGATTGCAGCTATATGAGACATTCTCCAGCTTACAAACCTGAGAGATGTTGATGATTGTAGCTATGTGAGACATTCTCTAGCTTATAAACCTGAGAGAAAGCCCCTGAGAGGGGTGTGTGGTTCCTATCTGAGACAGAGCTGGAACGTAGAGATGGCCTTCTCCTTACAGAGAGTTGAGAAGAACTTTAGATGATTCTTCTGTGTAATGCAATGAGAAAGGAGATCTGCAGAGTTGGACGTGCCTATGGCTGAGGACAAGGTGAACGTGTGAAATCCCAAAGTGCTAGGTGCATCGTCATGAGAACATAAATGAAGATGATGTATTAGCCTCCTCTGAGCAGAAGAGTTGATGAGAAACTCCAGATGACTCTCCTGTGTAATGCAGTGGGAAAGAAGATCTGTTGAGTGGATGTGCCTGTGGACGAGCACAGGTGAATGTGATCCTAGTGGTTGAGCACTAGTGAAGAAGTGGTTCTCCTGTGTAATGTAGCGAGCCAGAGATATGGACATCCCTATGGATGAGCACTAGTGGGTGTATAAGATCCCTTGCTATATTGTTCAAGAATCAAACTTGCCTGTAACCCTAATTGTAATGTAAAGGGTACAGGTCGACCCCACCTTAATGTGACTAAAAATTAATGTAAAAGATAATTAATCTGGTTAATATTAATTATATTTTGAGCTAGTGAGGTCGGCCCTGTTGTGCCAATAGACACTTCTGTTGACAGGTTTAGTTTAGTATAAGTAAAGGTAAATTCCCCATTGAGGAAATATATCTTTCATGTGAGTTTGGAAATTTCAGCAAGTACATCTTCTTGGGAAAAGTGCGCACCTCTCTTGGGCGCTAGTCTTCTAGGGCTTGAGCACCCTCTTGTGTGCTAGGTCTTATTAGTGGTGAAGGTCTTTCTCTTGAAGAATATAGCAAAGGATTTGGCTGGGTTTTCTTCCCTTATTGAGAAGGGTTTCCCAGGATACTTCTTGTGTTCTTATGCATGGTGTTTCTTCTTGTGATCTTGGTTGCTGCAACATTATTGGTTATGGTTAAGTGAAATGCTAAAAATGGAATGAACTTCATGCTTAACCTTGCTTATTGAAAAATCAACATGGCTTCAGAGCATAGGTCTTGAAGAACCCATTGTACAAGCAAATTTCAGTCATCCTCTCTCTCTTCTGCAAAACCGTACGACCGACCCTCCTAGGGTTTCCAGAAATTTCGTACGGCCTACCTCTTTGAGGAGTTTCAGCACTTGTCACTTGGACGTTGGGGCTAAAAAGTACATAGGAGTGTACAACCTCCTTTAGCGCACCTCCAACAAGCTTCAGATTGCATTTCCGAGCATTTTGACTTTTTGGCCATAGGGTTTCTAGGGTTTCACTAATTTCTGTAGAAATTTCAGTATTAGGGTTTCTGCAACTCATTGAAGGAGCTCTTCAACTCACCAGTGTTCTCCCATCTTACAAAGGCTTATTGTTGGCAGTCATAAGTCCAACAAAACCTAAAAGTGCTAGCCCAGCCTAGCTGTTAGGTTTTCTAGCCCAGTTGACAAAGGGTTGTGAAGAATCTAAAATTATGATGAACAAAATGATGATGGAAGTTAAGCTTGATGGATCAAGCAACTTCAAGTTTCCAGAAGACAAGACTTCAAAGGAAGACTTATTGTGGGTGATACAAAAAGGTGTCACTGTGACATACCTCCTTCATGAAGATGTCAAGAGGACAAAGATCAACCAGGAGCCATTGGAGAAATCATATCAGTACCCTCAGGTATGCACTTGTATATATATTATTTGTATCATTGTCATGAGGGTAATTGCAGGAGGAAGGAACCTTTTGCTGAAGTCATGGATCCAGAGGGATCTCAGTGCATTCAGAGGAACAACAGACTCAAAGTGAAGACTCTAGGTTTGATTGTTGTAATTTTCATTCCTCTAACCTATATTTCTAAAGTTTTCCACATTACAAGTAGGTGTTGTAGCTGTGACAACAATCCTTAAATTGTTTTGATTCTAGAGATGCACTCATTATTCTCCTTTAAGAGATATTCTTGTTTTGGTTCCTCTTGTTTTCTTGTTCCAGATAGGTTAACAACAAAGGAAGATGTTTATCCTTCAGAGGGAGCCACTTGACTCGGAGGGAGTCGAAACTATTTGAGAAAGAGGAAGAATAGAACCATCATTGAGGCAACCAATGCAATAATGCACGATCATAATCTTTCTATGATTCTATGGGCAGAAGCATGCATGACACAGTATATGTTCAGAACAAGAATCTTCACCAGACTTTGAAAAACATAACTCCCGAAGAAGCCTTCACCGGAGTGAAGCTTGAGATTGAACACTTTAGGATATTGGGGTGCCGAGTGTATTTTCATATACCCAAAGAGAAGAAGTCCAAGCCAGACCGTTTAGGGAGAAAGGATACGTTTATGGGATAACAATGAATCTTCGAAGAAATTCCAGATCGACATCCTTGGTCAGAGATAGATTGAGACAAGCAAAGATGTTGTCCTTGAAGAAGAGATAGCTTTTCAAAGATCCAGAGAATCTTAGATGGATATTGATAGTGAGACAATGCCTTCTCCCCCTTTAGCAGTTCAGAGGGAGACATACATTATTCCAGCTGATCCAGTTGCTCTAGTTGATATGTTCAGAGATATTGCAGTAGGGCATAAAAGGTCTTCCTAGGCTCACTTTGCTGGAGACAAAGAAACATACAAGCCTCTCAAGGCACATCCCAAGAGAACAAAGAGATTTTTTGAGCTACTCTTCAACCATGAGCCACATCATTGATTCTGATCCTTCTTGTCATAGAGAAGCAACAAGAGAACATGTATGACAAGATACCATAACAGACGAATACCAATATATCTTAAAAAAAAATGATGTAGAAGATATCGTTCAGAGACCAAAAGGAAAGTCTGTGATGACTTCCAAGTGGATCTATAAGATCAAGCATGCAGTTGATAGAAGTGTCGAGAAATACAAAGCGAGATCTATAGCCAAAGGTTTCTCACAAACAGAGGGAGTTGTCTATGATGAGATCCAGTAAACCCGATACACTTCCATCCGTATTACCATCCATGAGTTGGAAACTATATTAGATGGATGGATTCTTGATGAGTTTGGGTTTCAGCAAGAGTGTTGCTGATCCAAACCTATATTATTACGGTGTTGGTGACGAGAGCCTGATTTTGATGACTTATTCAGAAAGCCTTGTTGTTAGATACAAGTAAGCCTTGACTTCTGATTTCGAGATGAAGGATATGAGTATGATGCACCACTTCTTGGGACAAGAAGTATGACAGAGGACTGATGAGATTTTTCCTAAGTCAAGGGAAACATACAACAGGGATATTAAAAGAAGTTCAACATGACATAATGCAAAACCACCGTGATGGATTTGAAGAAAATGAATGATGATGATTCAGACGAGATTGATCCACAACTGATTGGATCATTGATGTATCTGGTTAACACCAGACCTAATTCATGCTATGCAGTGAATGTGCTTAGTCAATCCATGAGTCAGTCGAGACAGACTCACTGGATACCAGTAACGCATGTATTGAGATGTATATACAAGGCACAATTGGATATGGCCTGAGATATGCCTCTAGTGTGAACTTGAGTTTGCAGGATATGCCGATACAGATTGAGCAGAGAGTACAGTGGATTGGAAGAGCACATCCGGTTGTTGTCTTACCGTGAAGTTTGCCATGATTTCCTGATGTAGCAGGAAACAAAACTTTGTGGCCTTGAGTACCACAGAAGCAGAGCATCGAGTGTGCGAAGCCATATGGCTTCACAAGCTTCTGACATATTTACTTGATCATGAGATGGATCCTATGATGATAACCAAGAGTTGTGTGTAAATCTCTTTGAGAACCCAGTGTTTCTTGATGGATCAAAACACGTTGAGATGAAATATCATTATATGATGCAGAGGAAAATAGTACACATGCAGTACCTTCCTACACATGAGTAGATTGCAGACATCTTCACCAAATTATCTTGGTGAAGAATACTTCCCTAGTTGAGAGGGAGTGTTGATGACTACATCCAAGACAAAGTTCAAAGTACATCCATGTGAGACTTGGCATGATGAAGAATGCCTCCCTAGCTGAGAGGGAGTGTTGATGATTGCAGCTATGTGAGACATTCTCCAACTTACAAACTTGAGAGATGTTGATGATTGTAGCTATGTGAGACATTCTCCAACTTACAAACTTGAGAGAAAGCCCCTGAGAGGGGTGTGTGGTTCCTATTTGAGACAGAGCTAGAACGTAGAGATAACCTCCTCCTTACAGAGAGTCGAGAAGAACTCCAGATGATTCTCCTGTGTAATGCAGTGAGAAAGGAGATCTGCAGAGTTGGACGTGCCTGTGGCTGAGCACAAGATGAATGTGTGAAATCCCAAAGTGTTGGGTGCATCGTCATGAGAATAGAAATGAAGATGATATATTAACCTCCTTTGAGCAGAAGAGTTGATGAGAAACTCCAGATGACTCTCCTGTGTAATGCAGTGGGAAAGAAGATCTGTTGAGTGGACGTGCCTATGGACGAGCACAGGTGAACGTGATCCTAGTGTCTGAGCACTTGTGAAGAAGTAGTTCTTCTGTGTAATGTAGTGAGCAGAGATATGGACATCCCTATGGATGTGCCCCTAGTGGATGAGCACTAGTGGCTTGGGAAAAGTGCGCACCTCTCTTGGGTGCTAGTCTTCTAGGGCTTGAGCACCCTCTTGTGTGCTAGGTCTTATTGGTGGTGAAGGTCTTTTTCTTGAAGAATATAGCAAAGGATTTGGTTGGGTTTTCTTCCCTTGTTGAGAAGGGTTTCCCAAGATACTTCTTGTGTTCTTGCGCATGGTGTTTCTTCTTGTGATCTTGGTTGCTGCAACATTATTGGTTATGGTTAAGTGAAATGTTAAAAATGGAATGAACTTCATGCTTAACCTTGCTTATTGAAAAATCAACATTCTCCTTATGTGACTCTATTGTCTGTACTTTGGACTGGTCCTGCAAAAAGTATGAGATACTAGGAGCCAGATATCCGTAAACGACTTCAAATGGGGACATCTTAGTAGATGTATGATAGGTGGTATTATACCATTTTGTTAGAGGAAGCCACTTCACCCATTGAGATTGCTTGTCTTAAGAATAAAACCATAGATAACCCTCTAAACATTTTTTAGCTATTTTTGTTTGACCATCTGTTTGTGGATGATATGTTGAACTCATACCTAGTGTTGTTTCACTCATCTTCCATAATTCTTTCCAAAAATTCCCTGTGAATTGTGGATCTCTGTCACTTACTATTACTTTAGGAAATCCATGAAGTCTATGTATTTCCTTCTTGAACACTTCTGCCACTTGACTTGCCGTATATGTACTTTTTTTTCGTGACTCGCATAATCAACTAGTCGTGTACGTACTCATGTGACATAGGGTCGTGTTATCTGACTGCTACCACTATAACCTCTAGGTGTGCCCACAATGCCCCATACGCACACACAAGGTAAGCCTGGGTTTTGAACCAATGACTTCACATAACATAGTGCCTTAACAATACACTCTGTTGCCGTCCTAATGCACACTTGCTAACGTGAGCTAAGTCCAACTCACTTAGTGCGCCCTCGGAGACACAATGTCTAAGTTCCAAGTCCACACTGTCACCTTGACTGGAACTTCTTCCTTCTGTCACCCCAAAAACTGACTTAGCAGGATTTAGAGAAATCCCAAACTCTCTACATCTGTCCAAAACTTGCCTAAGGTGGTTAATATGAGTTTTCCCATCCTTAGAAAATACTGTCAAATCATCCTGATAAATTTCAATTAATTTTCCAATCAACCCCCTAAAAGCATAATCCATAGCTCTCTGAAAAGTAGCTCCTGCATTTGATAATCCAAATGGCATCCTAAGATATTCAAAAGTTCCCCATGGAGTAGTAAAAGTAGTTTTATGCCTATCTTTAGCCTTAAGTCTGATCTGATTGTAACCTGAAAAACCGTCAAGCATGGAAATCATTCCTGATCCTGTTACCCTTTGAAGCAAAGTTTCCATCTTGGGAAGGGGGTAGTGGTCCTTTGTGCAAGCTCTGTTTAAATTTCTGAAGTCAATACAAATTCTGATCTTTCCATTCTTCTTCCTAGCAACAACCAAATTTGAGCACCATGAAGAATGTCTAGTCTGAGCAATAATACCTGCCTCTAACATTTTCTGTAACTCCTGTTGGACCAAAGGAGCTAACTTGGGGTTTATTTGCCTTAGTTTCTGTCTAAAGGGCTTAGTTTCTTCCTTAAGAGGAATCACATGCTGAATCACATCCTCCCTATAGACCTTGAGCTCATCATAGCTGAAAGCCAAAACATCCCTATACTCTTTCAATAACTTAACAAGTTCAACTCTTTCTTCAATAGGGGTAGTCTTGCCAATCTTTACCATCCTAGGCTCTTCTTCAGTTCCAATGTTAACCTCTAGGTGATCACATAGTTCTTTCTTTGATCCTTCCCTTTGCTTGTGACCATCTAGCTTATCAAAGTCCCTTTCCAAGGACACAACTCGCCTAGGGGGTGCTTTAACATTATCAATATTTTCAGTATAATTACACCCTTCTTTTACTGTATTGATGTCAAAATCAGAAAATTCATGCATATGAGTCAAAAACTTTATAACCTGTTTGTCATCCTCAAAAACCTGCCAATGATTTTTGTTATCTGGAACTGAAGGTCTGAAAATTACTTCTACTGAAATGTTCTCATCAATCAAGCTATCTAGAAGTGAGAGTGTTGAAGCTGCTACTGCCAACTCATCTGCCTTTGAATTCTGTTCTCTAGGAATAACAATAAGGTTTAAAGCATCTAGATCCTCAATCATAGCCCAAATTGTATTCCTATAACCTTTTAATCTTTCAGACTTGCAAGCAAACTTATTCTTTAGTTGTTGAATCACCAAGTCAGAATCACCCTTGATATTTAGACACTTAACACCCCTATCTTTGCAAAGTTCTAAACCAAGGATCAAAGCCTCATACTCAGCCACATTATTAGTTGCATCAAACTCCAATCTATAAGCAAACCTAGACACTTTGCCATTTGGAGCTTGAAGCACAATCCCAACACCTTTTCCCAATCTAGATAAAGCACCATCAAAATGCATGTACCACACTTTATCTAACTCACTATCTTTAACTTTATCTTCTAGGGGTACAATTGAGTTAGACAAAATGGCATAATTACCAAGACCCTCTTCATCATATGCTAATTCATCCATGGGGATCTTGGAGTCTTCCACATGCACCTTCCTATAAGGTTCCCTATCCAATCTGAAAGTACCCCCACTTGGAGTGGGGAGGGTGGCATAAGA
>ML778297.1:1874567-1894537 GCA_009831015.1 Picea engelmannii | reverse complement strand
AAAAATTGATTGAATAACTTAGAAATGAATAACAAATCAAGCCAAGACGATTTTGGGGGGTTGGCTAGGCCAAGCACACTCCCAAGGTGTCGGCAATAAGTTAGTTAACAAATATACAAGAAAAACTGAACGAAATAGTACAAAATATACAAGAATACACTAGGAAAACGCTGCCCAAATTCGTCCACAAGCCTTCACCAAAGCATATCTCATTTCGGTAACGAATTTCCAACATTTATCTTCAAGTATGTTTATTATTCTGTATTTCCAGGCATTAAAATTTGCTGCCCGTACAAGTCTGTCTTCAGCTTTGACTAATAAGGAAGACATGTTTGGATCTGTGCTAGATTAGATGACTGTAATCTGCAAAACAACCCTAATAAAGTGGATCTGTGTAGGCTCAAGTTAGATTCTTTGAGCTCTGTTTACACCCTAAGCTCTGATACCATGTTAGTTTTAGGGTAAATTTTCAAAACAGTAATCTCTTTTAAATTTCAATGATCAAAACAGCTAGATCTGTAACTCAATCAGAGATAGAACACATAGTATGTAGATCTATGAAGGACAACAACAAACTTAAAAGAGAAACTCTGATCTAATATAAATAGAAACTCAGATCTAAAGAGATAGTACTATGATCTAATGTAACAGACAATAGATCTATAAGACTAACCACAGATTTCAGATCTAACAATTTTGTCTAATCATTTCACAATAGAATAAATTGTAAATTCAGAGTATATCTTTAGATCTACACAATGCATACTAGATTAAACAGTTCTGTAGTAGAATCAAATCCAAATCAGAGAAAGATGAGTAAGATACATACCTGCTACAACAACCTTACCTCTGAAGATAGCACAGTAACCACAAGAGGTGTAGGACCAGTTTAGTATGCTCAGACAAAGGTTCAGTTCAAAGATCTATAGTGGATCTCAATGCCAAAGAATGAAGGAACTTTCTTGTCACCAAACACAAGGGCCACAGGGAGAAAACACAATCCCAACAGAGATAAATAAATGCCCAAACCCTCACACAGTAAAACCCTTACCCAAGAGACTCTGAAAACTGGATTGTGTATAAACCCTTATCTCAGAACTGAACTGTTAGGTGTTTCAGCCAAAAGGCATCCCACAAGGTTACCCTAGCAAGAGAGCCGCCGACTAGGAGGTTCTCCTCACAACAGAGATAGAAAACTGTTGTTTTAACAATCCAGAAGGCACAACAAAAGGGTGGCTGCAACCCTAAATGCTCCAAGCAGCTGAAAGGAGAATGGCCGCAGCTAGAAGGTGGCACCTTATGCAAACAAGAGGAGCCGCACCCTGGAGACCTCACACAAAGAACATAAAAGGGAGGCCGCAGCCTTAGAACACAACCTGCAATAGTAGAAGAGGGGCCGCACACTTACATCCACACCAAACAGCAAGAGACTAGGCCGCACACAAACACAAGGAGGCTGGTGCTATACAAAGGAGGCTGCGGCTACATCTACAACAAACACCAAGAGACCGCAGCTACAAATCACCCACAACAGATACAAGGAGGCCATGGCTAGCAAGAGAGAGATCAACGTTTGCACTAGAACAATAGATGAGTCAAAGGTGAGAGGGGGAGGGTTTAATATATAGTATTTAGGTTAGGGTAAGGGTTAGATTAGAATCACATGTTTAAATTTAAATTTCAACATGTGATAATAAACATTTAAAATTAACTTTAAACTTAACACTTTAATAAGACAACAAAACCCCAAACCAATCATGCAAGGGTAAAGGAGGGTTTGCAAGGTGGCATTACTCATTCCTTCATATCACTTGGTGAACCTATTACTTTATCATCACTGCATATGGGACTTATCCCCCATGTGGTCATGTCCTTCTTCAAGGAAGGTCATGTACCATCGAATACTTGATAGAGAATCAAGTAGCCCCAGGACTTTTCTTGGGGTCTTATCCACCAAGGTTAGAGACCAAGGATCAACCCATGCCGTATGCATGGGTACCCTGGACTTTTCCAGGGGCCCTAGGCTTATCTAGGGGCTTTAACTGCTTGGTCCTAGACCAAGAACCCCAGTCGTATACTGGGGGCCCTCTTAGGGGTCTTTACTGCTTGGTTATTCACCAAGAACCCCAGTCGTATACTGGGGGCCCTCAAAAGGGTCTTTTGCTGCTTGGTTATTCACCAAGAACCCCAGTCGTATACTGGGGGCCCTTATAAGGGTCTTTTTCCATGGCACTGACTGTTTGGTCCCAGTCCAAGTACCCCAGGAGTGCACTGGGGGCCCTGGATCTCGTCTAGGGTCTTAGCCATCCTCCAGGAGAATGACTCTCGCAGCTGCTTATAAATTTAACAGTCTTTGAGCATTGTTCTATTTAAAGGGGGGTTTGATGCACATGTTTGGGTGATTTGATTATTGGATGTGATTTACATGTTATGATCACTGTGACTTATGAACCCCTGGAGGGCGTATTTGTTGCTGCTGTAGGACCTTGCCTGATGGACAGGTACACATGGGGGAATGATTAGCTCAGATCTTCATGGGGCTAAAAGTCCACAGATGGATGCTGTGACCCTAGCCAGGGGCAGGGAAACATCAGAGACTTGCACCAGGAAGAAAGGACGTTGCACTAGAGACACCCCAACAGACCTAGACCCAGGGGGATCTTGCCTTTCCACCCGGACGTTGACCTTTGGGAGCCCATGACGTTACCTTTGTGACCCTCGACGTCATCCAGAGTCGGGGTTTGCACCTTGAGGTCAGTTGTGAGATGATTGCCACGTGTGGGCATCATCCAAGGCCTTTGGAGGCCAAATGTCCTGCTTCTGGAGCCCAACGTTTCACCCTAGGGGCTCAACGTCATCCTAGAAGGGCATGACGTCACTCTTGGAGATGATTTCGGGGGTTAATTACTTTTATTTATGTAAAAACTAGATTTTTGATGTAATTTGGCCATGTCGGCCTTTTTATGACCTAAAATTAATTAAAGGTCATTGATACTGTATAAATAAAGAGAAAGTACTCTCATTTTGATCATTGATCATCACACACTTAGTGTGGACTGAAATTTGCGCTCTGTTTAAGGGCTAAAGGCTGAAATAACTAGTGCGCAACTTCTTGGAGAGTCTTATCTTGGTGTATTTTGGTAATTTTTATGGTGGAAGATCTTCAACTAGGGTTTGGCTTGATTATTCTTGGTGAAGTAAGTAGAAAATTTACAATTTGTTTATGTTAATGATGCTCGTGGTAAATTTTACTTGTTTCATGTTAAGATTACGAAATTGCTTGCTTAAACCCTAGGAGAGAAATATAAGTTACTTCTTTCTCTCTATAGTCTTCTACTTGTTTAAATTTATAAAGTGCACCTTATTTAAGAAGTAGCTCCTAGAGCCCTAAAGTGCTAGCTCTCTAGTAGTTCTACTCTACTTGCCTATTGCATACATTATTTCAATAGTCTAAGGATGGAAAATTCGCTAGGGCCTAAGATTCCTCACTCTCTAGGATTTGGATGCTTGAGGCCTTGGGTAGCCAACATCTCCCCCATCCATCCCTTATCCTTTGAAAAAGTATTATCATTGCTACTTATCTCCAAGTTTTGCCGCTGCTATTCTTGACTACATAAACCCTAAAAGGCACTAGTCTACCCATTATAGTGAATGATTGATCAAACAAACACTCAAACCTTTCTCCTTGAAGCTTTTACTAACCTTTATTAACTAGACTAATTCCTCATCTAACTTGCTGCTGTTACAAAAGATTGCTACAGCCATCTAACTGCAGTAGATTCTCTGCAAAAATGACATATTATGCTAGCTAGACATTGCCAAAATTGCTTGTGACAACTTATTATCATTCTGCTAGGTTAAAACTATTCTTTGTCTTTTTCAAGCATTTTCAAGGCATAATTCTTGTGGCTGTTATAAAATACTAATTGCTGTTATAAACTGTTACATTGCTGCAAATTCATATCAGCTAGCTTATTTTTTTAAAGGTTCATGGTCTTATGAAGCACTAGCATCTTCGGGTACTTGAAAGCTGCTATATTTTTCCTTTGTTGTCTTGGTTTGGCTAGGTACACCATATATTCATTTTGCTTTATCTCTTAAAGATCTAGAAAACCTTTTGACTTGAGTGACCAGTGAGAGGGGGAATTTCTTGCACCCTTGCCATAGTCTTATCAGCCCTTTAGGTCACTGGGGATGTCTCCCCTGGGGTAACTTTGATATACTCCTAAACAGAAAGGGGTTTCCTATTAAGGTGATAGTGTTAGGTTACCCCTTGTTACGCCAATCTTGCATCCACTTGCCTTGAGCTTTGGGCAAGTATAGATTGTGCGATAACATTTTGGCGCCGCTGCAGGGGAACATTGAGTCAATTTTCCTCGAACGACACTTTTTTGGTAAGCCTTTATCCAAAGCCTTTACTTCACAAAGATTACCTGGTGACTCCACTGAGGGTGATTCCCTCTTTTCCCTTTGATGATCCTTAGAAGGATTATCTGGCGACTCCACTAATGACAAAGCCAACCATGGCTTCTCTATGGGACCCACGTAATTTTAAACTCTTGGATATGAGTAAAATTCCGGCTTACCCTCGACGAATGCCTCCGAGGTATGAGAATTGGCTCCCTAGATTCACCGGTAATGATGTGGTTAAGGCCGAAGATCACATGGATAAATTTTGGGCTTTCTTTCAACTCCACCTCATCAATGATGACGCTGAAGATTTGGCAATGGAGCTTTTCTCTGCCACTCTTCATGGCGATGCTAGGAAATGGTATTGTAATCTCCCTAATGCTAGCATCACATCTATGGACCAGTTAGAAGAAACCTTTCTCAAGAAATGGGGTATTAATTTAGAAGATATCCACATGTTGATAAAAAGACTCAATAACATCACAAAGGATGAGAATGAAACTGTTAGGGAATTTCATGATAAATTTGAGATAATAAGAACAATCCAAGAAGTCTATAACATGGCCATAGAAATCGAAGCCAACATCTCCCGGTCCAAGGGAGAACAATCCTTTATTCCAGAAGTCAAGATTGGTGAGCCCAAAGATACCCCAAGTATTCCTAAGATAATACTTTCCCTTGAGACCTTTGTTAGAGAAACCCCGAAAGGTTTGGAACAAGACATCAATCAACAAGAGGTTGAGGAGAGGGATCTTGATGAAGGTTACCAATCCCATGGGGAGGGACAAGAAATTACTTATGCTTCTAGCAAAGATAATGAGGACCTGGTTAAAGAGCGAGAGCCCGAAAATATTAAACATGATGATGAAGTATTAATGTGTGCTCCTCCCTCTGATGAAGCCATCCCAAATCCTATTCCTCCTGCACAAGAAGAAGAGGATGAGGTTAGCCACTTTCCTTTTCAGGTTTTTGATGATACTTTATTCTATGATTCAGAGGATGAAGAAGAAAGGGAACCCTTGGACAAGCTAGATCCTCCATATTATGAAGTTGAAGATGTAGAGGCAAGTCATGAGGACGCGACAATGATGCCTGCTCTTCCATTAGATGAAGTTATCCAAATCTTTGACGCTCCTATACAGGAAGAAGTGAGTGCGGTAAGTTGTTTCCATTTCCAATATTTTGATGATGCCATATTTTGTGATTTGGAAAGTGAAGAAGTATGAGAGGATTCCTTGGATGCATTAAGTCCTTCATGTTGTGATAAAGATAGTGACATCGTTGATAATATTGATGAGTTCATACATGTAGGAAGACGTAACTGGGATGTGATTGGTTCTAATGAGGATACCATTTATGATATGGAAAGATATCTTCGAGTGTTGCCTTTACAACAATCATATGATGTTCCTAATAATTTTGATGTTTGGCAACAAGATGATGATATAATTACAGAAGTTTTCCAAGCACCCAAGGATGACCCAGTGTAATGTTCTCCTATTGATTTTCGGTCATACCTTGAAGATTTTGATGAGTATTCCTTTGAGCATTTGGATTTATTCTATGAAGAAAATTATCAACCACCGTTCTGCTCAGATCTTGATAAAGGTAAGGACATTGCTTGCCCAAAGCGGGGTACTTGTGACAAGGTTTTCCGGCTCCCTTAGACTACTTTACCTTGCTATGTCACTAAGGGTGTAGTTAGGAAACATGTCCCTTGTCTTGAGTTTTCTCCAGGGCAAAGCCTACTTTTAGAATTCAAGGGTAGTTTGAAAACTTTAAGAAGAAGTTTGTTATCTCAGTCTTTCAGCCTTCCCTTGAGAAATTGTCAATCATTCTCTAGGTTCTTACTAGTCCCTTCCCAGACCTCAGGATGTGAAGACGTCCAAGGTAGCCAACCTTCAGACTCTTTGAGTCAGTCTTTTGAGCCAGTCTTTTGAGCCTTTGATTTTTTACGATCCCTTTCTGAGATGGATTGAGCACTTTCCTAGAAGTATGACTTGGCATAATTTTGTCCCTCCCTTTCGCTTCCATAAGCCAGACTTCACGATTTCCGATGATGTGATGCAAGCTCTAACTCATGTTTATCTTGTGCTTAACTTGTCATTGTTTTAGTTTATGATGAAGCACAAAGGCAGGTCTTATGATACATTTCTAGCATGGTTGTACTGGTTGTATGCTTATACCTAGCAAATAGTTAAGTAGAGGTAAGTGGGGGTAGGTAGGCATTTGCATCCATTGTATATACCATTGCATTTCTTGTTAGCATAGTTGTAGTTTATTTTCATATTGTATTTCTCCATTATGTATATATGCATGCTTATTTTTTATATCATATATGAACAAGGGGTGATATCACCACCCTAAGGATTACTAATGCATTTTGTTGAGATCTAGCAGGCACAGGTCATACCAGAGATGCTGAGGTACTCATGCGCTCCACGGTGAGCACATGGCCCCGAGTTGGAGCCATATGTTATCCCCTATCCTAGGGATAACTGAGGAGATCATGACTCGAGGCCCATAGGTCCTAGACATGCAGTGCCGAGAGTCGGATGACTTGAGCATGGCCCCGGAGGGCCCCTCTTTTCTTTTCTTGAGCATGGCCTCGGATGACTACAAGCTATTGAAGAAATCATTTCAGAGAAGGAACTGGTAAATATAGTACTCAATGGTCTTCCCAAGACATGGGATGCATTTGCCGCAAGCATGAACACAAGGAAGGAGTATCCCACATTCGGACTTGCTGTGCACAAGAAGAATCAAGGATTAGTGCAAAAGAGAAACCCCAAAAGAAATACGATGATCAAGCCTTCATAGCAAGGTTCAAGAATTTCAGGAATAAAAAGAAGCTTAGCTCAAGGAAGAAACCAAATCAAGAGAAAGATATGTCAAAAATACAATGCTTCAACTGTCAAAAATATGGTCACTACAAGAATCATTGTCCTGAGTTAAAGAAAAGGAAGGAAACACACGAAGCATCGGTTACTAAAGAAAGGGAACCCTCAAAGAAGGCCAAGCAGGATAAAACAAACTTCTTCTTCTAAGACAAGGTAACAATATTCTTCATAGTTCTTGTACATACCATGTTTACATAATTTCTGTACATATCTTGCATATCTATTTCTTAGAAGATAAGATGTTCAAAGAGAAACAATACCTATGGAAGAATAACAAGATAAGGATTGTTATCACGATGACTACAAGTCAAGCAATACACATGAAAAAATAAAGTACATTGACAATCCTTGGTAACAATTTCCGTGGAAGCTATTACAATTGCAAGATAAGCCGAAATCATAATCAAACTTGAAGAAACTTGGAAGAAGTAAAAACAGAAAGAAGTCAACCATCAAGAGGAAATTAGAAAAAGACTTGTGACACTTTGCAGAAGGAAATAAGGATGCAGACGGAAGCGTGGACTCTCTTAGATGGAGGGAGCCAAATTATATAATTCCAAAAGAAGAGCATGCATTCATGCATGAAGCAAGGATTAGGAGGGAGCTAATCCTAAATAATATGATCCGTTGAGGATTATGAAGTATCTATCCATGTTCCCATCAACGGTAGCAGCCATGAAAAGCAACACGTGTTCAGTTTGACTTTAGAAGAAGTCTTCTTCGAAAAGAAGCCTGGAAGTGTCCCTGGTTGTCCATCCACATCCATGATCCTATGATGAAAGGAAGAAGTCAGAATCTTCAGGGCATGGAATCTATAGAAAACTCCATGGACCCAAGAGCTAAAGAGAAACATGAGGAAGAACATGAAGATTCCAAGAGAGAAAGAAAAGCCAGAACAACCAGTCATTACATCGAGAATAAAAAAAGTACCAGCTTGGTTTTAACCCACTAGAAGCAATCAAGCAGAAGAAATGGAAGTTGTGATGAAGAATAGTGTATGGAAGACTTATGAATGGAAGCATTGCGAGATCCAAAACTAAAGGTTCTCCCAAATGGAGGGAGAAGACTATGATGATAGCTTGTTCTAGTAACCAGACATATTATCGTCCGCAATATCCATGGGTTGGAGTTTACATGAAATGAATGTAAGGATTGTTTTCCTCAGCAGAGTAATTGAACAAGAAGCGTATGTAGAGCAACCTCAAGGTTTTGAGGTATACCAGAAAGAGACCCTTGTATGCAGTTGGAAGAAGATCTTGTATGGATTCAAACAACTTGGTGCAAAGCCTCTCATGCACAACAAAAGCGTGGTGAAAACTTTCTATAACAGAGATATTGTATCATAATGGTTACTCAGAAGTCCAGGATGAATGATGGATTGCTAATCCATGACAAACTCTTATGTTGACAGAAGAAGTGCCACTTGGATATGTTCCAGTTTGAGCCTTGCCACGATGTCATGAGTTAGCAGGAAATAAAAGTGCTGAATCCAACCATGATATGCTGTAATGATCAGAGCTATATGAAGCCTTCAGAGAAAACCAGTGTTCCAGACAGAACAAAGTACATTGAAATCAAACATTACACTCTCCGTGATGAAGTCCAGAAAAGAGAAGTGGTTCTCTCATATATCTCCACAGTTGAGCAGATAGAAGATATTTTGGTAAAGCCTGTGTCCAAGATGAAAAAGCTTGCGTACTCAAGAGAACAAGCTGGAGCTCGTGGAGACGACTTCCTTATTGAAAAATGAAGAGATTACTCCCAGGTTGGGAGGGAGCACTGATGTGTTGTTGATTTATGGACAATCATTTTTTCAGTCCGAAAAATGGTCCAGGATGAGCAGTGCCTTTCCAGTTCGGAAAGTGGTTTGAGATTTTTGACGGACAGGCATTTTCTAGTTCGGAAAATGGTCCAGATCGGACGGTCATTTTCGTAATGAAAATGATGCGATAGATTGCTGATGTACCATATACATCGATTCCCCTTGTGGCCAGTGTGGGGGAATGGTCTAGGACAGTCTTTCTTCTTGGCAATCACTCTCAGTAGTGGTCAAGTAGAATGGTCTGCCTCGTCGGGCAGTGATTCTTTCGAAGTTCACAATTTTGAGCAGTTTCGAAGAATGGTCCGTTTTGGAGGTTGGTGCAGGACAGTCATTCTCTAGGGCAGACTCATTCTCTCTAGGTTGCATTTTGTCTAGTGCCGGAGCAATGGCCCAATTAGGTGAATGGTCCAGGTTCAGCAATCAAGGACATGCATTGCCTAGGGCAGACTCATTCTCTCCAGGTTGCACTTTGTTTAGTGCCGGAGGAATGGCCCAGATAGGTGAATGGTCCAGGATCATAAATCAGGATAGTTATTCTTCTATGCTTGAGAAGAATAGTCTAGTAGCTCATGGCTGATGTTTTACCTTCTGAGGGCAGATGCTCTTCCAGATCTCACAGATGTGAGTGGAACAATGGCCCAGATGACTCAGTTTATATAATGATATTGTTTTTCTATGTAGGTTGATATCAAATGATATGATTGCTATGGAGACTGTATGTCTCTGGACAATAGATGTATGCTACTGTGGTGGATGTGTTCCACTGGTTGTGACTATGTGTCACTGTTTAAGTAGCTGTGTGCTACTTGGTGTGGTAGTGTACCACCGGATTGTAGTTGTGTACTACTATGGATAGACACAGTTATGTTGATATTTTCTAAGGCATACAGGTTGAGATGGATCTCTATGACTTGATTAGAAAATAATCCTAGTTTGACATTCCTATAGGAATGGTCTCTATAGTCCATGGCATAGCTTTTAGCATCTGTTGGGATAGTCATTCTTCTAGAACGTATGTCTAGATTAGAAGAATGGTCCTTGTATCACTCTGTGAAGTGAGTGACTTATTCAACATCATGCCTGATTACTCAGATAGAGTATGGCTTCGAGATATGATGCAGTTGATGCTATCAGATGATAATGATGATGGTGCTTGTGATCTAATCATGAGATAGTCTATACGACTATGAATAGCGTTCTCGAAGTGCTCTTTTGCCCTACAGATGATCAAGTTGTAGACCTTTTCACAAAGTCTCTTACAGAAGCTAAGTTTTCCAAACTTCGATCTATGTTAGGAGTTTACGAAGTTGTCATCAAGGGGGGATAGGCTCTATTCGTTTGTCCTTTTTCTATTGTGTCACCTTTGTAAATTATTCAATCCTATCCCAAGTTATTCTTAGGGGGGATGTTAGGATATTTAGACACTTAAGAGTTAGTTAAGATCAACTTGGTCTAATGTGTCTTTAGGTAAAAGTGTGTTTCTTTAGTATGCATTTGTAGTTATGTAATCCAATGGTCATGATATGTTCTAGACATAAAGTAATCCGACGATTCATGTTCTCCTTAATACTAACAACTATATCGATCTGTGGCTTAACACTTGATTGGTCCATGATCTCTATTTAAAGAGCATGGAGGGTCATTTGCTGAATATCGATTGTGAGAAACTCTTATGTACAATATTTTTCTTTTGCATTAAAATATATTGCCTCAAGTGGCCATGTTGGCTGGGGCAAAAACACCCGTGTACTGATTTTTGATCCGGTTGTGTGAGCGATTGCTTAAGGTGTTCATCTTGTGTGGAAATACCATGTTTTGTTGAACACTTGATTCTAGCAAAATACCGCGAACTACACACTTATTTAAATTTGATGATTATTCTTCAATGCCAACAATGAACAAGCTGATTCCTCAATCCTTAAAACATGGTTCATTGTTGCAGGTCATCATTTATTTTTATTATCAACATAAACTAATCCTGAATGGTTTTACATGATCCAAATTTTGGCCATATGGAAGGCTTGTATTGGGCACTACCAGTGTGGAAACCCCCTTCATTCAATTCCTTGTTCTCAAAACCTTTCAGTGTGCCCTTTGCTTGATTTTATCCTGTTAGCCCCCCATGCCTAGGGGTTGTTATCGCACAATTTGTACTTGCCCAAATCCAAAGGCAAGTGATCACTAAATTGGCGTAAGAGGAGGTTGTCCTATCACTGTCACCTAAACAAGACACCTCTTTCTCTTTAGGGGTAGTACCTTAGGGGAGACGTCCCCGGTGCCCTGGGGGTTTGAGAAGGATAAGGTAAGAATATCAAGAAAGTCCCACCCCTCTCGTAGGTCACTCTGATCAGAAAGTCCCAAAGGTTTTAATAAAATGAAGCAAAGTATTACTTAAGTGTACCTGCCCAGAACAAGATAACAAGAAAAACACTATTTGCAAGTACCAATTGATGTTAGTGCTTCATAAAACCATAGAGTTTGAATAAAAGCATAAGCTGATATAAAAGATGAAGCAACATAAATATTTATAACAACAATGTATATATAGTAATAGCTTCACAATTATGCCTCAATAAAGCTTCAATAATGACCAAAAATGATAACCTAAACTTGGCAAAATGCTAGTATTTCTCAAAAGCAATGAAGGCAATGTAAAATCAGCTTTAACACTTGCTTTTAAGATGCTTTTGTAAAATCAGTTTGATCTCTTATTTATACAATACAAATGACCTTTAATTACATTTTAGGTCAAAAAAGGTAGACATGGCCAATTTACATAAAAAATCCAGTTTTACATAATATTGATAATAAAAACCCCAATTTCATCTTTTTAGGGTGACGTCATGCCCCTCCTAGGGTGATGTTGGCTCCCCTCTTGGAACGCTAGGCTTCCAAAGTGAAACATTGGGGCTCAAAACCCCTCAAGAACTGCCACACATGCCAACCAAAGTTGTCCTCATGCTGAATACCCCAACTGGATGACGTCAAGGCTCTGAATGATGACGTTAGTGTTGGGATTTTGGTACCTTGGAAAGTGGTCTCGATGTGCTTATGAGTCTCTAAGCACAAAGGGGGAAGACTATTACCCTTGTACTTTACTTTATGATTCTAATTTCACTTTGACTTAGGAGTTTTAAGTCAAAAGTGAAATATGTCACTTAAGTCATAAAGTGATAATTAATTCACAATGTGGGTGAATTAATAGACACAAAGCAACTAAGGAAAGTGGTGAGTTTCCTTCGTGAGATTATTGGAGATGATCTCACCCATTGATTAGACTTGGCTAGATCTAATCTAGGCCATTGATCTTCTAGGGTTGGCATGAGGAGGCTAAAGAGAGGGTAAAGATATTTTTGAGACTCATTCTTCACTTGTGATTTCTGGAGAAGAGAGGGGTGCATTTCTTGAGGAGAAGGAGGGCGCACTTCATGAGGGTTTGAGTACAACCTTTGAGAGCTTGAGGAGAAGCTTGAGGTTGGTTTGAGCTTGCATGGAGAGCATTTCCATGGAGCCATAGTTTCCATCTCTGAGAGGGAGCATTTTCATGGAGGAGGGGCGCAACTTGAGGAGGAGGGTGCATTCTGTTTCCTTCATTTGCTCATCAGAGGAGGAGATCTTGTCAGATTGAGATGAGATCTGATGCATAGGGAGAGGAGAGCTTGGGCACTTGTTTCTGTGGAGAGAGTCATTCAATTTATGGCTCAGTTTATTTCTGGTGATCATTTCTGCTAGGAGGGTGCACATGTTGAGAGGACTGGCAATTACCTGGTAGCAGATCTGCTTGGAGGATTCGAGCTCTAACAGTTTCAGTGGAGAGGCAGCACATGAGAGGACATTTCTGTGGAGGGATTTCTTCATTGGGCTACAGATGAGCTAGGGTGCTTCAGTTCAGTGCAGAGGGCAACAAAGGGAGAGGGTGCACCACAGTTTGGGCACTTCTTTCTCTGGTTCTTGTGGCAAATCTCGTGAGGAGCTTGCTATGTATACAGGTTCCATTGTATTTCATTACTTGTTGTATCTCTTGCTTTGATCATCATTATATAGACATATATCCCAAACTGGTTTTCCCGGGGGGGGGGTTATCCAGGGTCATGTTGACCAAAAATACTGTGTACAAAAATGCATGTGTTAGTTTCTTAGATCTGTTCATTTTCAGCTGTAAAGATCTTTAGGTGTGTTGTACTTATTCTAGTATGCATTCGCTAACTTCTGGTTACTAAAACTACATGCTAGAGCACCTAAAATTGGAAGTGCAACCATAACAAATCAGCAAGAAGTTCTTGGACTGTTGGCTGTCCTAAAACAACAACAAACATTATCATAACAGTTGAAAATTAGAGCCCAACTGTGGTCAAAGACAGACCCAGTAGGCATGCTTGATAGGACCTGAATTTTCTTTAGTTAGGGCTTTCTAGGGCCAACGTCATGGTGGGAGGGAAAGACCCCCTGGGTCCAGGCTTGCCAAAGTGCCTCTGGTGGAACGTCCTCCCTTTTCTCTGGTGGAAGCCTCCGGTATCCCTCTGCCCCTGGCAGGGGTCTCAACATCCATCTGGTGGGATTTTAGTCCTATGGAGGTCCAAGCTAATCATTTCCCAATATGTACCTGTCTGTCGGGCGTGGTCCTGCATCAACAACAAGTACGCCCTCCATGGGCTCATAAGTCATAGGGATTGTAGCAATGTCAATCACATCTAATAATCAAGTTACCCAAACATGTGCATAAAACCCCCCTTTTCCTAGACAAGTGCTCAAAGATGTTACGCTATTCTACAAGCCAGGTTTGGAGAGGGTTTCAGGATGTCCTATTGGGCTAATTCTCCTTAGGTGTGGGATGTTTCCAGGTGAAGACCAATCTAGGTCATGTAAATGCATGAGATGGTGTGGGGGATGTTTGGGCAAGGGGTGCAATGATAACAGGGAAATGTAGGTCTTACCTGTGGGTGCCTCTGTAGAGGGTGAGATGCACCTTGTCATGAATGCAATTGTTTCCTAGCCCATTCAATGCCGTTTTACTCTTTGTCTTATTGTTTTTTCTTTCAAGAGAATAGCTGGAGGACATTGCCTTGGCGTGGTGACCAGTGGTGACAGTGTTACCCACAAGCATTCACGGAGATGAGAAGGCTGACTCATGATGAGACCCCCTTTCTCTTGGCTATGCCACCAAGAGCCACTACCATGGCATGGTGACTAGATGAATAGTAGTGTCATACCGCTACATGCCCATGGACCTAATAGGCTGGCTCATGATGAGACCCCCTATCCACCAACTAAGTCTTGAGTTTTATTTTATTTCATGGGTCCCCCCTTTTTCTTGCTGAGAAGCCTTTTATTGCTTTTTCGGGGATCCCTATGCGAAGCATCTCAAGGTTTGATCTTGGCTTTTAACTTTTGCCAACTACTTTTACCCTCTGGGCCTTTAGCCCCTTCTTCCCACAAGGCAATGTACAACCCTTACTAGCTTGGCAAACCCAATGCCCGAACCAATGTAGGGGATAGATGAGAGGGAAAATGATGAAAAGTGATAAGTATGGAAGGAATAGACGATGACCTTTCATAGACCCACCTAGTGGAAACTTATCCCTAAGGGAACCGACTTGCTAGGGCACTCTGTCATCCCCCCTAGGTATGAGCAAGTTAAAAGGCATAATGTCCAAGCAAACGTCATGAAGCAAAAGAGAATTAAATGCACATATTCAAATGTTTTGAGAATCAGAGTGACACATACCATGATACCCAGACTCATTACCTCATGGACCAAGACCTATTGCTACTTCAGAACCAGGTTGATGGGATGGATGCTGCTGCTGCTGAAAGATGGGCCCTCTAGGGCCAAGCTCAAGTCATATGGCTCTCGATACTCCATGTCTAGGACCTGTGGGCCTCGAGACATAATCTCCTTACTTATCCCTAGGATAGGGGATAACATGGGTAACTAGTGCAAATCATGTCTCATGGTCTCACAATGAAGACAATGATCCTGATGATGATGATGATGATCAACATGTCCACCCATGGGATTGGTAGTGCATGCGCTTCCTAGGGATTGATTGCTAGAGGGATTTTTTAGACGTTGCAGTGGAAGTTTTGGATTTAATGAGTTGAATTAGTGTTGGTAAATTTGCAAAGTGTTAATTGTTCTAAAATGAAATGTTGCAAATGTATAAGTGCTAATCCAAAATGTAATGCTTGCTGATTCATACATGAATTGGAGCATTGAAATATAAAACATTCATAATTTTCTACATGCCAAGATAACCATGTCCATTTGCTGAAATTGCAGCTGCAAGAGCCATTCTCCCGAGGATGGAAAAGACCTTAGCTATAGACTAGGGCCTCCAACACACTCCCGGGGTTTCTTGGTATGAGACTAAGCAGTGAGTGCCATGACAAAAGACCCTTGTGAGGGCCCCCAGTAGATGACTAGGGTTCTTGGTCTAGAACCAAGCAGCAAGACCCTTGTGAGGGCCCCCAGTAGATGACTGGGGTTCTTGGTCTTGGACCAAGTAGTAAGTCCCTAGATGTGTCTAGGGCACCTGAATGTGTTCCAGGGAACCCTTGCTTAATGCATGGGTTGATCCTTGGTCTTGTACCTTGGTGGATAAGACCCTAGATCTGAGTTTGTGTTTGATTATGGATGAGTTGACACTTATTCTATATCTGATTTTATGTTTGCTTATGGAGGGTTTTATTCTTATATTAGATCTGAGTTTGTTTGCTTATGAACCATTGATATTTCAGATGTGAGTTTGCTTGCTTATGGAGCCATTGATATATCAGATTTGAGTTTGTTTGCTTATGAACCATTGATATTATCATATTTCAGATCTGAGTTTGCTTGCTTATGGAGCCATTGATATTTCAGATCTGAGTTTGCTTGCTTATGGAGCGTTTGATATTTCAGATCTGAGTCTTTTGTTTGCCTATGGAGCCATTGATATTTCAGATCTGAGTTTGTTTGCTTATGAAGCCTTTGATATTTCAGATCTGAGTTTATTTGCTTATGGAGCCACTTGTTTTTCAGATCTGAGTGTGTTTGCTTAATGGAGTGTTTGACACTTGTATTCCAGATCTTAGGGTTCTCTAGTGATTGATTTCCTTGCTGTGCTATCACTGTTTATTGGTTTCCTATTGGGGTTATTTGCTTTTATGACTTTTGGATTATTGTTGTTTCCACTGGGGTTTTATTATCCATAGCAAAACTGTCTCACAGTTCTTTTGACAGAGATCAAACCCAAGAGGTTTGATCTATGAACCTAAACTTCATCTGAGCATACATGCAGAGGCATACATCTTCACAGGTGACAGGTACACCTGTCATTGATTCCGGAGGTAAGCTATAGTTTATTTTGTACTCGGAAATATTGTTTGTTTCAGACCTGTTTATCTTCTATGCTGATCTAGTGGATAGAAATTTTTTAAAAGTTCATTGTTTTCTATTTCCCTTTTATCTAACACCATTGCCTTAACGATTAAGTGTTTGAGTGCTGTAAAGATGCTAAAGAAATTTTGAATGTACCATACACAATGTTCAGATAAACTTTAGCAGAGAACTGTTATGATTCCAAAGATCGCTGCTAGGCGTGATGGGAGAGCATACTTTAGTTCTCTACTAGCTTGCAGACTTAGAGAATGGTTTTTGATCCCAAAGATCGATGTTAAGCACGATAGGAGAGCATACACCAGTTCTCAAAGCCTATATGGTGAAAGCATAAAATCTTAAGGCATTAAACATGTGTCCTTGAAGTATCTAGCATTCCTCATACCATCATACCAACATATGAAATAGAAAAAACAGATCTATACTAAACCATTTTCCCTCGTTAAAATGCTAAATTGACCATTCAACATCATCCATAGCAAAATTTAATTCCTGAGTTTATAATGGTTAGTATGCTGGCATGTCAAAGGTTCAGTGCATTCACAAGTTTTGGTCCCCATTAAAACAAGATTTATTGCAGAAAATAACCATGGATTTGTGTGTAGCAGAGTTTGTTTATTGTGCCAAGTTAACCATGTAACTGTTTGCTAACTAATCTTCCAATATAACCAGAAAATTCAAAATAGATTGCAAGCAGTGGGCTGTAGAAAAAGTGAGTTGGTGTGTTCAGAATTTAAAGTGAGAAATTTCCAAAAATTTCTGCACTAATTTCTGAGTTGTCTGCTGTCTAAAATTTAAATCGGAGTAGAAAATGAACCATATTTAGGACAAATTCTTGTTCTGCAAATTTGAATCTGTTAGTAAGCACAAAAAATGCCAAATCTGGTTTCCTTCTGCAAAATAAAAACTGTCCTAATAGCAGAAGGTTAGTTGCTGAAATGTGAAGAGAAAGAGACTAAAAAATGTGGTCAGACTCTGTAGATTTGAACTAAACCCTATCCAGAAACAGCAAAAAGTTAAGGGGGTTAAGGATGCAAATAACCAATGATTTATCAGAAATTTAAATAAAAATTGCCTCAAATGCTGCAAAACAGAGTTGTTAGACCTTATTCATGTTTCAGATCTGAAGCATTTTCCCCCTGTTTATAAGAAGATGAATCAACAAATGAGTTGGGGAAAGAGAAGAGGCAATCAAATGAAAAGATGGGCAGCATATTAGTGATTTGCATCAGAAAAATGGGGCAAATAGCTAGATGAAATGTCTGAGATATGTAAGGCTAAAACCCCCTCCCGACAACCTGAAATAAAAATCAGGCCTGCAAAACTTCAATCAGATTGTTAGGAAATCAAATTTGAAAGGGAAATTTGTAAAGAAATTTATGGTTGAAAATGAAAAGACCAGTGCCTAAACTATTCTAGGGCTATGGTGTCTAATGCCTGCAACCAAAGAGGGGGTTCCTTCTAAATACTAAAGGACCAAGTGTAAGATGTTGAAATAATGTAACTGCAAAGAGTATTCTTATAATTATTGTTATATTATTCATAGGATCAATCCCCATTGTGGATTGATCATGTCGGTTATTGTATTAGGACCAAATCCCCTTTTGCGGATTGGTCAATAGACAATTGTAATAGGCAGAATAAGAAGTCGGCCCCAGCAGTTATTATTGAGACCCAGAAATATAATAAAGGTGGGTTTACCCACCCAGAGTGAGAAGTTGGCCTTGCTAGTGAAGACACTTCACACGTGCCAGACTTGTATATATAGAGAGGCTAGCGCCTCACTTTGACACACAACACACTTGCTCATTTCTAAGAGGCAAGTTGCGACTGACCAGTTGGAGAGAGGGAGAAGAGTGGTGCATCTTTTGGAGAGGACTTTCTGTATTGGTTTGAGTTATCTCTTGACATTGTATTGGCAATTTATGATAAGGAAGTTTTTGTTCGGTTTTCTTCCCCTAGAGGGTTTCCCAGGATAAATGCTGTGTCTCTTGTGAATGTGTATTTCTCAGTGATCTTGTTCTTATACTGCTCTTATCTATTGAAATGCAAAGAACTATAATAATGGCATAAAACATTAACATGGTATCAGAGCCAACCTGAAGGAAGCATATTTCGCAAGAGAAAAACGTCACTGTTGCAGTACTTGCAAATTAGGGTTTTTCAAAATTGAAGCTTTTCAGCTCCAAATCACCTAGAAAGTTGCGCCCTCCCCCAAGGATCATTTTGGCACCTTGAGCGCACCTTTTCAGTGGCTGGATCTCCCGGAAAGTGAAACCCTAGTTTCACAAAAGTACCAGAAGTACCAGAAAACCAGTTCCAGAAGTACTAGAAGCACCAGTCCAGAAATCCGCAGATCAGATTTGAAGGGGCAAAAATTGGATTTTCTCAGATCCAAGTACACCAGGCTACTCGCCTCAGCCAAACGCACCTCCTGGTAAGGTCAAAATTTGATTTTAAGCATTTTCATTTTTTGGTCATTTTTCATAGCCTCAAGTACAAGATGTCTGCAAGCACAAAGCTTGTTGAGAAACTAGAAGGCATAGACAACTTCCGTGCCTGGAAGTATAGGATCAGTCTGATCCTTGCAGAGAATGACCTAGCAAGATTCATCAAAGAAGAAGCACCGGAACCTGAAGATGCCGTAGAGAAAGCAAAACATCAGAAGGACTCAATCAAGGCTCAAAGAATCATTGCAGATTCAATCAAAGACCACCTGATCTCGTATGTATCATCCAAGAAAACTCCGAAAGAGATGTTTGACTCTCTAAGCAAACTATATGAAGGAAAGAACATCCACCGAAAGATGAACCTAAGATCTCAATTGAAGAATACCAAGATGCAGAAAGGAGAAATGATTCAAGAATATTTCTCTCGAATGTCATAAATTAAAGAACAATTAAAAGCGATTGGAGACACCATAGATGAAGACGAATTCGTAATGATGGCCCTAAATGGTCTCAGAAGACCTTGGGATGCTTTCATCCAGATGATATGTGCCAGAAAGGAGAAACTACAGTTTGAGAGCCTATGGGAAGAATGCATCCAAGAAGAGACAAGGGTAGCTAACCGTGAAGCACTACTAGCAAGGGATGATGATCAAGCCCTAGCTACTCATACAAAAGGAAGAATGAAGAAACTCTACTTCAAAAGGGAAACTCATAGAGAGCCTCAACCATCAAACAAATTCAACAACAAAGAATCTCATCCAAGAAGTTTTCAGAAAAAAGGACAACGCAAGGGAAGAGATCTCTCATCCATACAATGCTATCATTATGATAAGATGGGACACAAGGCGAATTCTTGTCCAGTCAGAAGAGAAGAATACAAGAGGAAACATAAGAGGCAACATGCCCACATAGTCGAAGATGAAGAGCCACCTACAAAGATGATCAAGGACCATGTCTTGATCTCGGCCCTCTCAGGATCAGTAACACCTGGAGAGGACACATGGCTCATT
>ML778297.1:1843103-1856338 GCA_009831015.1 Picea engelmannii | reverse complement strand
ATATATATATATATATATATATATATATATATATATATATATATATGTATATGTATATATATATATTGTTTTGTCAAAGTTCATTCCTTGAAAACGTACGACTTATTGAAAAGTCACGTCAGGTAATTTATGGGCTTGGAAGGATAGCGATTGGTTGTGTGGTTTGCCGCTTGTGTTAGGTCTGGAAAATGTGGATGGGCCACGGGATTGGGAAATTGGGGAGTCACGGCTGGGACGTGACAGAATGACAGGGATCGGGTTTGGACGGGGCCACGGGCTTGGGGGGGTCACGGGAGTGGACAGGGATCGGGTTTGGACAGGGCCATAGGGTTGGGGGGGTTACGAGAGTGGACAGAGATCGAGTTGGGAGTGGTGGGATCCATGGAGTGGGAAGGGACGACTGCGGAAGAGGGACGAGAAACGGGAAGGGTGACGGGGGAAAGGGAAAGGTTACGGGTAAAGGAATAGATGCGAGGGAGGTAAAGGGAATGGGGGAGGAGTGTGAAGGAGAGGACAGGGGGAGGGCTGCGGAAGAGGAAGGAAAACAGGAAGGTTTACGGGAAAGGGAAAAGGGGAAAGGTTACGGGGGATCGGGAAAAAAGGTTACGGGGGGTTTACAGGTAAAGCAATAGCCGCGGGAGAGGTAAAAGGAATTGGAGAGGAGTGTGAGGGAGGTGGCAGAGAGTGCTGGGCGTGAGTGAAAAGAAAAGAAGATGAGGAGGGTTTTTGCGAGAGTGTTGGGGAAGTGGGTGTCGGGTGGACAGGGGCGCGGATTGTATAGGGGCGGAGTGTGTGAGGGTTTACTGGTGTGTGTCGGGAGGGTTTGCTGGTAGGTTTTTTTTTTTTTAAACGAATTTATTTATTTATTTTTATTTTCTTTTATATATATATATTTTAATTTCTAATTTTTTTTTTATTTTTTCTGATGGCAAAAGGCCCAATTGGTGGTCAAAGACCAATTTTTTCAGAGAAACTCTAAAATGATGGGGTTGGCTAAAAGCCGGTTCAGACAAGGTCTGATAAAGAGACAGGCCAAAGGTCGGGATAAAAAAAACAAAGCTCTGATACCAAATGAGACGAACAAAGTTCGCTCACACAAGAATTATCCAAAATACTTGGAATATAACAGAATAATCCATGTAGGAATAATGTATAAAATATGAATAGATAAGATAAGATATAATGAGATGATTACAATTGAGAATGAGGGCTCGTTTATATACCCACGCAGGGGTGCCCTTAACCAATAGTCATGTCCTTTGAGACATGACCTTTCATTATTAATAATTATTATTTATTAATTAATTATTATGTTATGAATATCTATTTTATATGTATATTTATGTTCATAACAGTACTTTCCGATTTTGAGATCTGCAATTGTGAGAAAGTTTCTATTTTTGGATACTTGCTATTTCTAGCATTTGGTTGCAGTTTTGAGTACCCATTTGGTGGTTGTCCAAAAGGGTATTCTTTGATTTTCAAAGTTTCTATCTTTGAAAAGTTTCTATTTTTAGAAACTTAGTATTTTTGGAAACTAATTAGGTTTCTGAATATCCCTTACGGATGAAAGCATGTTTGTGATATTTGGTGATGATTGGAGAAAGTGCAAAATTAGGGTTTCTTTTTTTAGAAAAATCCTATACATGGATGGGTTCGTGTGGAGATGGAGAAGAACACTTAGAGATTTCAAATGATCTTTGGCCAAGTGAAAAATTAGGGTTTTTTCTAGTTCTAAAAGTAGTAGGAACCTCAAGATTGCTTTCCTAGCAGTGGAGGTGGCTTTTGGTTTTCAAAAGTTCCAAGCACTTTTATTATTTTTTGAGTTAGACCTCTTTTTGGTTGGAGAGGAATGCCCTAGTCTATTTTTGGGCATATACTTTTTCGGGGATGTGCTTTTTCGAGATGCTTTTTTTGGAATCTTATCCAGTGTGCTTTTTCTAGATCTTATCTTGTCTATTAGAAGTAGCGTGCTTCACATGAGAGCACTATCTTTCACTGGGACTTCATGTAATCTATGGTACCAGGTTGACTTGTACTTCAAGCAAACTTTTATTCTGGGAAAAGTAGGAGGTTGCTTTTTGTCGACTTGTGCTTCAAGTAGGTTCCATCTATTTAGAGCAAAGGAAAGCATTAAACCTTGGAGTCCATCTACCTTGACCATTTCATCATGCATTCAGTGTATTTTTTGGCAAGCTAGTGTGCCTTAGAGAAGATTGATGACACATATTCCAATGCTTTTTTGCTTTTGTTCCTAGTCTCACAGATGTGTCCTACTCGAGGAGATTATTATTGGTAGGTTCTGGCAGTTATTCTTGGCAGAGCTCTTCCCTATTCGGTAGTTAACTAGTGCACCCTTCTTATCAGGTTTTTAGGTAGTAGTGTAGTGCTTTTCTGGCAGACGCTTTTCCTCTTTCACTCATTCCATTCTTGGCAGGAAGAGGGCGCACCACTTGGAGCTTCTGGTCTCTTTTTTGAGATAAACTTTCACGTAGGTGTTGAACACTCTGGTTATGTTGACTTTTCTAGGGTTGGGTGAGGATCAGACCACCTAAAACAAGGCACTCTCTTTTCGACTGGTTTAGCATGCTTTTAGGGTTTCTATTCTGGGTTTTGAGATATTCTTGGATGGTTGCTTTGTATTAATCCATTCTCAATCTATAAGAGATACTGTTTTCAAAGAGATAGTGATTGATAATTCTTGGGTTCATTCATTCTTCATTCTTCCATCTCCATACTCCTCTTTTGAGTCCTTTCATGCTATATAATTTAGCAAGTTTGTGATTTAGTGTTGGAAGCTGCTTCCATGCTGTTCATGTCACTGTGTCCCTGAGCATTGCGAGAGTGCTTGAGACATGGTAGTTTGTCCCTCGTGAGTTCTTATGGTGTGAATCTGATATCTTTAGACTTTTATTTATAGCTCTGAAATAAAGGTGAGACTCTTTTGGTGACCAACTCTTTGTTATGGATGAATATATTGGTTTGATGTTGAACTTTTTGAATTGATTGGCCTTGGGCATATCACCTGCCAATCAATTTTGTTTTTCACTTCTTTGACTCCATGCTCATTGGATTTAACTTTTAAGGCACTAGTCCAACATATGACCACAAAGAATAATATGCTTAGCTGATTTTTAAGTATTTTACTCACAGATCTACAAGTTTTTGTCATAGATCTGAAGTGTTCTGTTGCTCATTTACAAGGGGCAAAAGGTGATTTAATATTATTGCATGTAACTCTAAACTTTACTTACTGTTCTCGATTATTTATAGGGAGAAATCTGCATAGTTACATATATTTCCGTGAGTATATTCTGCAGATTTGAAGTCTTTTGCAGGGCTTGCTTGAAACTTTTAGACTTAGGGATTCCTTGCGAGGCTAGCAAACACTAACCCAAAGCGAGAGGGACTTTGCAAGGTGACATTAGCACTTTCCTTCAGCTTCCATTTGATCCCCTTGGTACTGAATTCCCCAAGGGCAATTTTGAATGATAACAGTAACACAACCATAAACATATAGTGACTGACCAGTGACATGTATTAAATACTATACCATATCAATTATTTGACACGAGCCAGTACTAATACATATGTATATCTGTATATGTACATTGTAGCTTGTAATTGTGTTACATGTTATGGTCGGTAATTATTTTCTTTTAATGTTCCAATCAAGAGCCAAACTAATTTGACCATGCTAATGGCTTTTTAATTATTGTAGCATGCAGATAATGTGGAATTGAAAGCTTTGCTCTATATCTTTCTTTTCTGATGCTTCGTTATGTTTTAGCATGTGCATCATTTCTTCTATACACATTATGATTCTTTTCTGGGTTCATTTCCAGGAAGATGCAGCCAAAGAAATTGCAGAAGCACTTGCAAGCTTTATATCTTCCTTTCCCCCTACTGCCAGGACTGTTACAGAAGAGGCTTTGCCAGAGCATATACAGAAAATGTTTGATGAGGTCGGTAGTGACCATCATCACAGTCATTCCGATCCACATTCCCATATTCACACCCATCAACATGGCCATGATCATGGAGACCATGGGCACAGTCATGGTGCTGGATACATGGATGGATATGGTCTTGGACATGGTGGTGGCTGGCACTAAATACTCGTGGTTAAGATATTTGTCGAGTCTGATTGTTGCACACCATGACCTCATGTAATTGTTTTAAGTGTGCTGACGTATGGCTAAAGTGGACACATCCAGTGCATTGGGCCACCATCTCCCATCTTAAGCAAAGTTAGCCTCCATATGGTGTTTGTAATAAGTTACACTGTTACGCTGTAGTCAAACAATATACACAAGGAGGTGGTGCTATATACATGTTAGTTATTTTATTGAGACTTTCTTGTACATTGTAACAAGTTGAGTTAGCAATTTAAAATCTGCACATTTAACAATGCTCAACATTTGAAATCTTATGAAATCATTTAACCAAGTTCTCAATAGAGTTTTTTGTAATTTAGTGAGGTTGCAACACCCAACCGTTAAAACCATCTGAATGGTGCATGGCTGTGTATTTTGATGCAAATACTAGTGCATTTTTAGACATAGTTTCTTTAAGTTTGTCTAGTTATATAGGATTGTGTATTTGATACAGCTCAGACATTTGGAAGTAATGTTATTGAACATGATTCCATCAAAAGTTTTAGGCAGGATGCTGGGTTCAATAATGTAGCATGACTGGCAAGTCATGACAAATGATCGTTAAATTTATTTGAATGTTGTTATTCATGATGAATTAGCAGTTTCTCTGCAGAACAAGATGCATGATGGTAATATGGACTTTAATATGTTTCTTTGCAGAGGTTGATTGTACTCTCAACTTTGTTGGTTTATTATTTCTACAAACATGTAACTATTTTGTAAACGTTGTTGGTTTATAGGGATACCAACTATTTTAAATATACAAATTAATCTAGATGCTTCAACCCCATGAACAGAGTGATAGCATTGATAAGTATAGCAAGCCAGTGTAGGCAGAACAGATTCCAGTTGGTCCATAATTATAGTTCGATTGCATCACTAATTAGTCTTCAGCTACATCAGCAACACTATGTTTGAATTGGAAATAAAACATTCTCTGCCATAATTAGCAGTTATGTTAGCATGTACTCCTTGGAGGGATGAAAATTGCATCCCTTTCAGTAATATAAGTATCAGGTTTATTTCATAAAAAGGGGACAATCTTCTTTTATGTGTGCAAATGTCTATCTATCCATGAGAATTGTGCAATTTGGAGGAATTCGTGTGGTGTGCCAGCTTTGGACTTGGACTTAAAGGCCAAGGGTTGCCACCCACCTTTTTGATGTGTGTTAAGTTTTATTATGAAGAAATCTGCAGTCTCTACCGGATTTGTATGTTGTCATTTAGCCCAAGGTCTATCACCCGAATTTGGTATATTCTTTGTTTTACAATGCAGAATATCTGTGGATTGTCTTTTCTTATTTTGGTTTTTGCAAATATCGTCTTCAGTGTTCTGTGTTATGCTATGTCAGTGAAGGTCAAGAATTTATCATGTCCATCTGCAAAGTTCTGGCTTTGACCTTTTGTTGTGAGCATTGCTATGATATTATAATGTCAAGGGTTCTCTTATGCAGCTACTATGCATTTTTGTAACATCATGGGGCCACAAGTACAAGATGTAGCTAAAATTGGAGGCTGCATGGAGGTGCTCAACAAAGTTGCAGATTAAGGAGATTGCAAAAGGGAAAAAAGAAAAATAATAAAATAATAAAAATGAGCTACTTCGGGAGGAATTTTTTTTTGAATGAACAGTTGAATGAGGTTACAAAACCGATCTAGGATTTTTTGTATTTTCTGAGACTAACAGTTTTTGATGGATGTTGAACTAGGTGCTAAAGGAAATGACCCACTAGAGCTAAGAAAACTGTATTCCATTACATACATAAAATCTGAATGTCAAATGGGCCATCCAATCCATTAAATGAATATGATCTTCTGCTATTTTATTTTTTGCCTGCGAAACTGTTGACTTTGTCGTTCATAAGACAATATAGTCTATAATAACATTGTTGAAGCGACTTAAACCATGACCTAACTGTTTTGAATAGAATGGGGATTGTGAAAACTTAAGTAATATGCTTCATGATATATGCCAGCAGCAAGCAGCAAATCTAGGGTTTGTAGTGCTGCTACCCAGCAAGCGTGAGCAATCATGGCATCCACAACAAGCTTTAGCTCCTCTCATTCTCTCTCAGTGGGTTATTCATCCCCTTCATTGGTGTCCTCTGTGCGGTAGGTAAATTTTGTTGCTGTTCTTCTTTCGATCAAGTCTGGAACTTTGCACATTTTACCTTAGGACAGAGTCTATCAAAGACTCACCCCGACTTAGGTTAACACCCTGCTACTTTGAGCTCTTCAATATTGAACTAAGTAGTGACAATATCAATCCCATCTCAGATTGAACAGTTGGCCACTCTCTTGAAGAAGTGAGGTCAAAAACAATCCAACACCTAAACAGAATGGAGGTTTCCAAGTTGTGGAGCTCCATTGTCCTCAAACCAGAACTATTGATAGATCACGTTGAGAGCCTGCTGAGTTGTCCCTCATCCACTAGTTTATGGGAATCTGGGCATCAACAAGCATTATAGCCGAGTGGATAGAACAACGGAATCTACATGGTAGTGAAGCTTATCAGACTTCTACCTAGAGGGCTGTTTTTCTGGTTTAATTCTCAAAACCTTTTGTTAGGAACTGTGTTTTTGGAGGCTCCTGGATAATGTGCAGAGCAGGTTTGCTTAAAAAATTGTGGAAGCTAGGTTTTGATCTGTTTGATCAAAGCCCATCTTCCATTCTGTTATGGGTTATACTTATGGAACTACCCTTGGAATTTTGGGATGAATGAGTCTTTTCTGAGATAGGGAACTCTTTGGTCTCCTTTTTCATGGCACAATTGTGTATAGATCTGGACCTAACAAGCCATTGCTAGCATTAGTAAATATGAAGTTGGATTACTCATGGGAGGAGTCATTGGATTATGAGAATACTCCATTATAAGTGTAGGTTTTGCTCCAAGCCAGGTTACATAGAACATTCGTGTCCCCAATAACAGAAAGCGCAAGAGGAGAAACAACAGAAGTAATAGGAATTGGTTTACAATTCTGCTCATCCTCTAGCAGCCCCCAAAAATCTTTTAGACTTGCAAATACTAAAAAAGAGATTGCAACTGGTACAGAATTGGCAAAGAAGAAACAACCTGCTAAAGCAAGAGCAACAAATCTAAACCCTTTACAAGCATCAGAGGACCTTGGGCCTTATCCCCGTAGGCAAAACACAGAATTCGAGGAGCCAACTCCTCCAGTGGTTACTGATCAAGGCCCAGAAAGGTCAGATGAGGAGAGCATCTTAGAAGCAAGATCCAAAGTTTGTTGGGGAATAATCGTTTGTGATGGATTCAAACTTGAGACAAGATCAAGGTGTTGCCATGGAGGAACATTCAATTGAAATCAATCCCTTTCATTGCACTTGAGGATGTAGGGGGACAAACAAGACCAAGAGATGGAAGAGACCAAAAAGTCCAAGGAAGCACAGCAATAAATGAGGCCCATTCCCCAATACGGATTAAAACCATGGTATTGAGAACCTCTCTGAAAAAGAACAGAGATAGAAAGATTATATTTGAATGTGATTTGAATCTTTGTAAATCTTAGAAGAGTATTTAGTGAATGTTTAGGGAAGTAAATCTTGATTGATGAAAAACCAGGGGTGGGGCTTACTGTCAATTCCTTGAGTCACTACAGTGATTTTATTCACTCAATTATACTGCCCTCTTGTCTTCATTTACTACATGCTCAAGGAAGTGCCAATCAGCCGTGTATATTTTGCTTCAAAATATATAGAGTTTTTTTAAATACTAAAAAAGCCTACGATATAAAAAAGGAAAAAATAAAAGAGTGTATGATTGCTAACTGAAAGGAAAATCAGGATGCATTGAATGAATGCAAGTGAAAGATCACACTTTAGGAAATATTGGTCTTGAATGTTCTATGCCTTTGTTGCTATTTAGAGTGGGTTATACCTTGCGACCCCATGAGATTCATGAGATTGAGAATTTAAGCATTAGTGTTGCAAGGTTAGATACTAATAATCATATGCTACCGTTGAGGTCATATTTTGCTATTAATATGGTTAAGCATGCTACCTTATTGGAAACTAAGCTAGAGGCAATTGCTTATTTTATTTTTGATGGTCTCTGTCCAAAAAATTAAAACACGAAGTGCCATCTTGGGGTTAAAGCCCCATATGATGATTATGTGGTCATATTAAAATGATTGTTTGCAATGATGACCTTGATAGTTTGTCGAGTTGGTGGAGTTTGTCATGGAGTTGAAAATGATTGCATATGGGTTGCACTACATGTGTGTAGCCGAATAGTCTAAGGTCACTTTGGTGGTTGCAAGGGCATGGGAATCATTGGAACACTTGTAAAAATTGTGCTACCATTTCAACAAATGTAGTTGTTGGTGGATATCTTTATTGCCACCAACAAAAATGGTACGTCCACATAAGATGCCCAATGAAAAAACAAATATTTTTCACATCCTTCTAAACTTGAGTGACAACTAAGTGCCTTTGGATTCTTGTAAGGTGTTAACATACATCAAACATACCATCATAAGGTGTGATTGCTACCATGGGGTTTGCCATGGCGATTCACAAGGATGTTGCTAGGAGAGGTGTATAGTGGTGGCGAGAATGCTCGATGACGGTAAAAGAATGAAGACTGAATGGGTGATGTAGAGTCAACACCAATTTGGCTATAGATTCAATGTTAAAATGTGAATTTAACACACATGTAATGTAGTGTAGAATCAATTTGTGAATTAAGCTAAATGCGTATGAGCAATTAGTTGATTAATTTTGACAAGATGAGCAATTGAAAGAAAGTAAACATAAAGAAAAAACCAAGAAATTCCCAGCACATGATATAATAATCTCATTGAGAACACCTGAACACTAGTTAGCAGGAAAAAGTATATCAATTTACTAGTCTACTCTCACTCGTTAATTTCTATAGGGATGACCTCAATGTCTATATAAAACACATGCATTATGCCATAATTAACACATTAAATATCCACTAAGTATGCATTGAACAAGTTAAAATGCTTTGATGCAATTACAATAAGTCTTGATAGTGGGTGTGTGCTGGAAATTGTGTCCACACTAGATTAGAAGGATCTTGTTAGACATGCTTGTAGGCTTCGGTGGCACTAATATAAACATGGGGAAATTTGTTAGTTGGCAAGATTTTGATCTGACAGCATCTCAGAAGCTCAAACTCATGTGTTAGTAGATTTGGAAAGTGGTGCGTATTCGAAGGTAGGTCAGGCGATGCTATTGGATGTTGAGTTAACTGCTTGATGGGGCACAAACTCTAAGTGCTCGTTGCTTCCATGCTAAGAGACTTATGCTAATGGGATCAACTTTAACTTCAATAGCACAAATCATCAACACTCAATAATGGGCATTCATCCATTGTTTAATGCATTTCTCCTAAATCTCTATGAGCCATCAATGTTAAATGTGGTGGTAAAGAAGAATTTGGCGTGTGAATTCCTAAAGAGTTAGTTGTTGAAGTTGATGTAGAGATGCAAGAAGATATAATCTGACAATGCAAAGAGTGGGCAGCTAGGGATGGAAACCTAAAACTTTATCAAGTTCTGCTAAAGGGATAGTTACCCTAAGCCAACAAATGCTATACCTTAGAGTAGATTCAAGCTAAGTTTTCTCGACTAGCAATGCAGTGGTTGGGAACCAACCGCTTCTATGTGTGGAGATTTCATCTTAGAAAAATCAAAGATTGACTAACTCCATCATTGAAGGAGTCGTGCTAAGGAGAGTTAATCCCACGAATTTTTTGAGTATGGGTACATAATTTTGGTCACTTTATTAGAATTATTGAATGGTGCATAATCATCCGTGCAAGATGCACATTGTAGTGGTTGATTTTTTTTCCACGGAAAAAAAATGTTCTTTTATTTATTATCAGGAAGATATAGAAATACATTCCTCAGAGCTGCTGCATGCCAAAATGCCCCAACTGATTGACATAGTATCTTCATTCTATCTTTAACTAACATAATTTTCTAACAAAACACTCTCATTAGCATCCTTTCTCCCCTTTCATAATTCTACTATCTTACTACATTCTTATATACATCACCACAATTTTACAAAAAAATGTTAAGTTTTGAGCTATTATTAGGTTTCTTTAATATTTACTAGATAACAATAGCATAGGTAGGATCACTGAGAGAAACACAATCACAAGATACACAACACTTATCCTGGGAAACCCTCATGGGGGAGAAAACCCAACAAAAGCTTCCTTAATATAGATAGCCAATACAATGCCAAGACAATAAACCAAAACACTAGAGAATATCCAACACTGAGCAATGCACCTCTCTCTTTCTTCTTCTCCCAATTGAAGCTACCAAACTTGTGCACTTGATGAGTGAATGAGTGAGTGAGTGAGTGAGTGAGTTAATGAGGCACTAGCCTCCTTTATTTATACTAGCTGGCAGGGGCTGGAAATGTGTCTCTTCACTGGGCAGGGCTGACTTCTCTTCTTAGTGGTTAAAACCACTTTAATTAGGCCTGGGGGTCGACTTTTTAATTTGCATAATATAATTAGGGTTTGACCAATCCATAAAAGGGGATTTGGTCAAGTACAAAGCTCGACATGATGAATCCAAAAAACGGGATTGATCTGATGAATAATAACTCAATAATAAATAGAATACTCTTTGCAGTTACAATATTTCAACACTCCCCCTTAACAAGAAGGGTAGTCTACAACATCATTAGGAGAGAGAGAGGGCATCAACATCAACAATATCTGGAACATTGACTGACATATCTATAAATCATCAGAAAGTTTTCTCATCATCAATATCATCATCCACAACAAGGAGTTGGAATGGCATCATCATCATCTGCATCAACATGGATTAGTATAACACTAATACATCATCATCATCAATAACAACACGAGGCTGATACAACATCAACAGCAACAACATCACAACACGAAGACTGGAGCATCATCAACATCAACACTAAGCTGGAAATCTTCAGCATGAAACTGGCATCACATCAACATCAACATGAAGCTGGAAATCTTCAGCACGAGGCTGACATCTCATCAACATCAGCACAAAGCTGAAAATCTTCAGCACGAGGTTGACATCTCATCAACATCAACACAAAGCTGGAAATATTCAGCACGAGGCTGGCATCTCATCAACTTCAACACAAAGATGGAAATCTTCAGCACGAGGCTGACATCTCATCGACATCAACACAAAGCTGGAAATCTTCAGCACAAGGCTGGCATCAATGCTACTCCCCCTTTCGAGGGAGGTCCTTTCGGACTATACCAAGCTTGTCTCGAAAGTGCTCAAACTTTACATGAGACAGAGGTTTGGTCAACACATCTGCAACTTGCTCATCCATGCCAACATAATGGAGCGTTATGCCTCCTCTTTGCACCATATCACAAATGTAGTGATATCAAATTTCTATATGTTTTGACTTGTCATGGAACACATGGTTCTCTATCATTTTTATGCAACTCTGGTTATCACATAGAATTACGATTTCTTCCATCTCCAGATCAAATAGACTTGTCAACAACTTTCAAATCCATATGGCTTCACAACTGGCGGAACATGCGACAATGTATTCTGCTTTTGGCGTGTTGAGAGCAATACTTGATTGCTTCCTATTCTGCCATGAGATCATGGCTGACCCCAAACTGAAACAACATCCTGAGGTGCTCTTTTTGTCAGAGACACTTCTAGCCCAATCTGAATCGGTATATCCACTTAGTCTGAAGTCATGATCTCCATTATAACTGAGACCAAGATCCAACGTACCCTTAAGGTATCTCATCACATGTTTTGCAGCAACAAGGTGAACACGTTTGGGTTCTACCAGAAATTGACTGAAGGTGTTCACAACAAAACATATATCTGGCTTGGTGTTCGTCAGATACATCAACGATCCAATGATCTGTCTGTATAGCATAGTATCAACCAATTCAAATGAAGTATCAATATGGAGCTTCAACTTTGTTTCCATAGGTGTATTCATGGATTTACACTCCAACATATCAAACCTCTTCAATATTTCAACTGCATACTTCCCCTGGTTAAGGAAGATCTTCTTTGGGCTCTACTAGACCTCAAGACCTAAGAAATAGTGCATTAGGCCTAGGTCTTTCATCTCAAATTCTACAACGAGCTTCTTCTTACAATCAATGCTGAGATTTTCTTCTCCAGTTAGGAATAAGTCATCCACATACAACAACAATATAACAAGCTCATCATTAATAACCTTAAAGTACATGTTAGAATCAACTTTACTCTTGGTAAAGCCCAAGTTTGTCAATAAACTGTCAATTCTTCCATACCAAGTTCTAGGATCTTGTTTCAATCCATACAAAACCTTCTTCAACTTGCAGACATGTGTTTTTCTATCTTCAACCTCAAATCCTTGAGGCTGTTCAATATACACTTCCTCTTCAATGACACCATTTAAGAAAGTTGTTTTCACATCCATCTGGTGTAACTTCCATTTCATCTTAGCTGCAAGGGCTATGATGGTTCTCATTGAAGTGTATCTGGCTACATGAGAAAACATTTCTTCATAATCAATGCCTTCCTTTTGAGAAAATCCACGAGCTACAAACCTTGCTTTATATTTCTCAATACTTCCATCAACAACATGTTTTATCTTGTAAAACAATTTGGAAGATACCATATCCCTGCGCTTCGGTCTGGGAACTATTTCCCATACATCATTCTTTATAATGGATTGATATTCTTCTGTCATGGCATCTGGCCATTATTTCTTCTGAATGGTTTCTTCAAAGAAAGTAGGCTCCTTCTCTAAGAGATCACACAACAAATCCATATAACTGGAGAATGGATTGGGTTTCTTGACTTGTCTCATGGTTCCTTTTGTTAGAATATATATGATGGTGTGCTCGTTTTACCACGACGATACCCTCGTCTCCCAACCACAGGCTGAAGCCTCCCTCCGAGCACCTTAACCTTGACCTGAGAATTTCTCCGGAAGTAAACCTTAGGCTAGATAGCCAAACAAAGAGTAGCGCATCTCTCCCCAAGAATAGCGCATCACAAAAAGATGATCAGATAGTCCAAACCCTAGCCAAGAGATATCCAAGCCAAA
>ML778297.1:1800857-1811734 GCA_009831015.1 Picea engelmannii | reverse complement strand
TCAATCTGGCACGTGTGAAGAGTCACCATCTGGCAGGGCCAACCTCTCACACTGGGTGGGTAAATCCACCAATAATTAAATCTGGCCCTTTCATTATAACTGTTGGGGCCGACTTCTTATTCTGCACATTATAATTGTCCGATAACCAATCCACAAAAGGGGATTTGGTCCTTATACAATTACCGACTTGATTAATCATCAATGGGGATTAATCTAATAATAAAAATAATCATAATGACATGATTAATCCACAATGGGGATTTAATACAATAACAAAATAATAAGAATTCTCTTCGCAGTTACATTATTTCAACAGTGTGTTCAGCAGAAGTCACATTACAAAGCCCATCAGAGCAGTTGCAACCATGTCAGGAAATGCACGAGGATAAAGATAACATAGATACAGTGCCAGAGATTCCATCCAAGAATCAAGGAACATGTCATTTCTACCTTGATCATGTAGCTACCTATATGGAGAATTTTCTCACTGTAGAGCCTCAATCTTTTTCTGACATTACTTTTGTTTTTCAAGATTGTCGAGGTCTCTATGATAAAGATCAATCATGTTTTGGGCAGTGGCTTTTTCACTTTGCAGTTTTGAGTCGATGGGCAAAAGGTCAAGATGTGCTTTTCACTATGCTAATAAGAAGTCAAGCATTCCACTGGTCTCAGAAGCTACTTGATTGGCTTCATTGACATTTTTGTATTATTTGATTTAACAAACTTATCAGTAGCATAGGGTAGGTAGGAGAATGTGAATAAGCTCAACATTCTGAGCATCTCTTTTTCAGCAGTGTTTAGCTTAATTTGGTTTCAGTTGCAAGATCAAAACAAGTACAGGTTGCATAATAAGGTTTTGGGACCAGCCCAATGGATAAAGCACTGGTCTGCATGATTCACAGGTCTATGGTTCTTGACACCTCCTGAAAGAAGTTTCCATCCCCAGGTGGAGCCTATGTTGGGGTCCTATAATTATAGGCAACTCGATTCTTCGACTGTTGATTTGGCGTTTCTCTCGTGTGACGAAGTCTGGCTCGGTTGATCCATTTTTTCTTCCCTCCATTCTTTTCACTCGATTCCCCATCACCCTGCTACATCCTTCATCCACGCCGCGCCCTCACTTCCTTGTCCTGTTTCCCTATTGACTACCTCTCGCCTGTCACCCATCCATGAACAATGAGACTTAGGATAAAAACATTAAGTCAATAATGTTAGTAATAAAATTTAATGTAGTTAGTTTAATAAGCTAGATTAGTTAATAATTAGTTGGTTAATTAATAACAAATAAATAAATAAATCAATGGTTAATAATATAATTAGGTTAGTAACTAAGTTAGTAATTAGGATTAATTAAAAATTAAATAAAAATAAAATACAAAAAACAATATAAAAATATAAAACAATTTAAAAAACAAAAAACAAAATATAATAATTAAATATAATAAACAAAATATATATAAAAAACAAAACATATTATAATAAACCTACATAATATATAAAAACATTTAAATAAAATATAAAACAAAACACAAAAACGTGAACAATAAAATATAACATATAATATTAAAAAACAAAACTTAAAAAACTAAACTAACCTAAGTCTACCCCCACCCCTCATACCTCACGTCACACTCCACTCCCACCCCCTGCTCACGTCACACTCCACTAAGTCTACCCCACACACCTTTCATACCTCACGCCCCTCCACTCAAATCATACAATTTAATCAACGGCCCTCAAAAATTCCGGACCCCCCCTCACCATCCGAAATTTAACGAGAGGGGGGGGGTCCGGAATAGTTGTTTTCAAATACCACTCTCCCTCCACGTGTCGCGTTCTCATTCCAGCGAACCTCCCCTCCCCAAAACCTCTTACCACCTTGGGGGGGGTCCGGAATACCGCTTTTCATGAAAAAACCGCTTTTGTCATGTTTTTGCTATTTTTGACTATTTTAGCATGTGTTCTTCCGAGGCAGTTTCTGGGAAAACGAAGACGGATTTTAAAAATCTGAGAGATATTTTTCTCAGAACGGGCTGAAGAACAAAAACCTCTCTCAGTTTTTGCAACGAAGCTACGAGCATGGAGAATCAAAGACATCTTTAAGGCCCATTTTTCCAGATTCTCAATTTTCCGTTACAGTCCCGATCTTGCAAGAGCTGTTACGGCCAGCGGGGGACGAATTTGGCGAAACCGAAGGAGGTTTTTGTCGAGAACATACCCATATACAATAACCTCCTTTAGGTTTCTCCCAGGTGTCATCGTTCAATAGAAAAAAACATCTGTTCGGACCCCTTTTTCGCAGAAAACCGGTCCGGTTTTCATGGCAGAAAGCTCCAAATTTTGTGGGAGTGGTGGCTATTTTTGGCCGAGGCGGTTAAACCTACTTCCTAAACTTATTGGGATGGTCTATCCTATTTATTCAGAGTATTTTAATATAAAATGGTTCGACCTGTGAGGTTCCTTGCTGGACAATGGGCTATGTTTTGCCAGAGAACTCTTTCTGTAATCTTTAGATGAATGATCAGTAATAGACATGTTTTTTACAGGATTCCTGTGTGCAAGTGTTGGTGGCGTTTCCCTTCTCTGTTGAGTGTTTGCCTGTTATCATTTCTTTTGTTTTCAATTTCTCATTATCATAATAAGAGTAATAGAGAAGAATTTATTGTGAAATACTCTGCATCTGATCTTGTGATAATCTTTATGTTTCTCCTCTAAAAAGCTAGTTTATGAATTCTTAACTGCTCATTTGGTTGGATTTTTCCTCCCCTTTTCTTCCTCAGATCAACACCATCAAAACTTAATTCGATCCAACACTTCCACTACCTTGCCCTGTTTAAAGAGTTATGTCTAAGATCTGAGAGTGAATCACATTTTTAAGCGCATACCCCATTTGCCCAATGGCCCTCCTTGCTGTTCCAAAACAACCATTTAAAAACCCCAACCCATGTTCTTCATAACTAGCCTAATACCTATTAAAAAAAAGTTATATCAGACAGAGATATCCCTCTCTGAGTCTCGGAGGGATAGATCCCAGACTCAAAGTGGTTTTGATGTTGCCTCTGTGACTGCCTTACAGCCTTGGGAAAATTACAGAGTGCTAACAGAAGGCACCTGGAATGGTGGCATTAACTTCCACTGAAACCAATACCGTATTTGGACTTCACTGGTCCGGAGAACCAAGAGCGGCTCGCTGGCCCCAAATTAAATGACTCGCTAGGTTGGTAGGTAAATGGCTCCTCATGAGTAATGAGGGATGGGGGTGAACCGCCCATATGTAGAGTCCTCAGACCTGACCATCGCGAGAAAGATCGTACCACACGCAACCTTTCTGAAAGGAGAAAAGGCAGGAAGAGTGTGCGATCAAGGGGGCAGACGCGAGGGGAAGAAGAGAAGGAAAGAACTCTGGAAATTACAGAGTGAGTGATAGTAGAGAAGAAGGAGAGTAACCTTCGTTCTCGGTCACTGGCGAACATATACTCAGTCTCGTAGCATCGTGGTCTCAGCTCGGGGGTGGCTAGTAGTAAATCCATTTGGCGTTACTGAGCCTATGGTTGGGTGGAAACTAGCACCCCTCTTAGTAGTTGCAATCACACCTGGTGTTATTTTCTGATAAGTGTTTTACATCTTGCATCTTGAAATGTATATTTTGACTTTTATGATCATAGTCTGTGCAATTATAAATGGTTTTAGAATAAGACTGTTTGTGTGGTGTTTTGACTAGAAATGGTGGTTTCATGCTTATAATGGAAAGACTACGTATGGATTATGTTTTATAAATAGCTATATATATGTATACCGATCTAATTCAGACTTCAAGTCTGTTCTCGAGAAATCTATGCCCTTATTCGTCTCCAGGAATACCTGGAATAGATTTCTCCATAGAGATACCCTCTCTGGAAAGCTTACCAAGAACCTGAAAGAGGATTTGGTGGTGCAAGTCTTAGCCATCCTGTACGAGGAAGAATGGGCCTCTTAAAATCCCGATATTTCGGCATTTCGACACCCGGTTTATCTAAGCGCGAGTCCTCTTGCACTCACAATTCCCAAAACCCCGATCCGCAAAATCTCAAAATGGCAGCTTAATGATAAGTATCGATTGACGGATGAGATCCTATCAGAATATCTGCGGTTAGTCACGACCGTTAGATTGGAGGAAGAAATGAGGGCATTAAATGCCTTAACCCTTTTCTTTTATCTCCGTAAGTAGCGAAGAAATCGGGACTGTAGATCCCCAAGGTCCGTGAGAGTACCAGAACCATTCATTCATAAGGACACGTGGTGGTCAGTAAGCATTTCGGCATTTCGGCACTTGGGGAATCAAAGGGCAAGAACCCTGGTCATCGCGAGTCGTGAAATCCCGACAACCGAAACCCCAAAATAGTTTAAAGTGTGGATAAGTATCGATTGACGGACGAGATCTTGTCAGAAGGTTTAAGGTCAGTCGTGACCGTTATATTGGAGGAAGAAATGGGGGCGTTAAATGACTCAACCCTTTTCTTTTATCTTCGTGATTAGCGAAGAAATTGGGACCGTAGATCCCCAAGGTCTGTGGGAGTATCTAGACCGTCCTTTTATAAGGGAACTTGGCGGTTGGTAAGCGTTTTGGCGTTTTGGCACTTGAGGAATCAAAGGGAAAGAACCCTGGTCATCACGAGTCGCGAAATCCTAATAACCGAAACCCCAAAATAATTTTAAGTATGAATAAGTTTGAGAAAGTCAGGATTTGAACGTGACCTTTGATCGTCCTGAAAAGATCATAATGGTTGATCATGGTTAAAGGTCGCAACCGTCCATCGGAGGGACACGTGGCTGTAGGTCGGAATTTCGGCACCCGAGAAACCAAAGGAAAAGAACCCTTGTCTTCACAAATCACGAAATCTCGATACCCAAAACCCTGATGCACTCTGTGGCATAAAGGAGGAGTCTCGAAAGGATCTAGATCGTCCATCGGAGGAGACGTGTGGTGAGCGGTCAGAGTTCGGGGAAAGCTACGAAATCCCGTGGACCGTTGGATCCAAATCCTCGAGGATCGTTGATCTCCTACACGAATCCCCATATCGAGATTTGAGGATTGGAGTGACAAGAGTTTTGGAGTCGTTGCATCGGGAACTCCCGGTTCACGAAACTCCGAAAAGATCCGAACCATTGGATCCAAGACATCGAGAGTCGTTGGATCTCATACAAGAACTCGAGTATCGGGTTTCAGGGTTTGAAGAGTTGAATGACTTGACTCTCTTGCATTTCAAACTCCCGATTTCTGAAATCCTGATACGGCCAGGACCGTCGGATCGAGGGAGGCTTATAGCCGTTGATCTCCCTTTGGAGGGGAACTTCGGAGATTATGGATTTTCAGGGATTCGAAAGGGAGAGGAAGAGACATCGCATCGCGATTCCCTGGATCGCGAAAATCCGGTAAGTGCTTTGTTGATTTATCATGTGGTCACGGAACAAGGTCACGTGGACAAAACCCAAGCGGGGAGCTTGTCACTCGCCAACCCTTTCAGGGTTCGACATTTCAACATTTCGGGGTTTGCAGAGTCGAAAGACTCGACTCGCTTATATCGCTGAGTCGTGAAATGAGAAAAGGCGCCTAGTTGTTTGGCCGATGGTCATAACAAAAGATCACATGGAGGTGGAAAAGGGAAGAGCTAGCCTGTGCTAAGCCCTCATAGGACCTCGGGGATTCTGTCCCTCGAGAAAAGGCGAAAATTTTATTATGCCGTAATGGGTGTGTTACATCTCTGCAACCAAATATTTTGAAAGCTAAAAATTGGAATTGAAAATACCAATAACTTTTGTAGAAGGGTCCATAATTAGTGTTTTAATCTTCAGTGAAATGTCAATATCATCTTGGTGCAGTACTTTGTTTATCCCTTCAGTAAACCCTAATTGCTTTAGATATTGATCCGCTGATTTTGTTCTTTGAGGACCAATGCCTTCCTCCTCCACCTCAACCACCACGTGATCATACCTACTTGCATTTAAAACACAATATGTCACCTTGACCTCTAGCTGAGTTTCTTGAAAAAAACCCTCAGTCCTAGGGTTTCGTCAGATTCCATCTTCACTTAGTTGGCACAATCACTTATAGAAAACTCATAAATATTTAGTAGTGCTTATTAAAACTATACCAAAGTCCACGTCATCTCATCCAATGACCTTGGCGTCAACTTTCGTAGACCTAATGTTAGCGCCTTCACCTCCTTTGTTCTTCGTACTCACCCCCACATCCTTATTTCATGCATCCTCCCATGCCCAGTATGCTATCCCATCATGAAATCAGTGTGTGAGGCGGTCTATTCCATAGGCTATTGTTAGTCTCGTGGACGTTAAAATAATTTTCTTTCTTTCTTTCTTGCATCCTCTCAAGACCAGGCCGCGACTTCATCCATACTCATGCTATCTCACACCCTAGCCACCTAGTGGTCAATTTTATGCGGATCAATGTGGAAATTTAGTGGTGTTGTGGATGCTCTAATATTCTCATCATGCATTGTTGGCATGGTGACCCAATGACATAGTTCATATGTTTGGTCAATGTACCACTTCAATGTTGTGCTACCTTGGCATGCACATCCTTGTTGTAGACACAATCCTTGGCATGAATGGATAACTCAACACATGTTGCGCACCGAGGCTTAGTGGTCATGAAAAAACATATTTTTCTCTTCATGTTGAGACTTATGTAATTCAAGATGTGAATAGACAAGAAGCAAAAATGATTTGTATTTCCCTAGTATATTATTTACACCCTACCCTAAGATTGCGAATGGGTTGGTGGTCAGTGGTCATTTGTAGATAGTAGGCAGTCAATTGATAGTTGTTTTGCAAACTTCATGTTGTTCACATCTTCCTATACAAATTTATTTCATTTAATGATATTCAAAGAGTTGTTTCCCATGTTATCATGCAAATGTGCTTGTTTCATTTATGTTCCACCATAAGTTGGCTTAAGTATTGGTTGTGCCATTATCTAGTGAATGTGGTAATTTGAACTCATCATAGTTGTTGTTGTGATAGTAATAACTTTGCTCGTATGTGTTTGTATCAAACAATGATGTATTAGTTGATCTCATAGGCCTCCTCCATGACCCTTGAATGATAAGGTGCGAACTCTTGCCCTTGCTATCTTGGAGAATGAAAGGCCATGTGAGGATGTTTGTCTAACTAATGATGGTTGGGGTCCCGCTCTCTTGGATGATGAGCTAGATAATTATGATTGGGGGTATGGAATTAATTACAATTTTGATCCTCCTCTGAATGTGGATTTGATCTTAACAAAGCATCACATGTGTATTGAGGACATAAAGGTTTTGTCTAGGGTAGATCACTTATTGAAAACAAGAGTCAAAGATGCCATGGAGATTACAAATGCAAACAATTGTCTCCACATGGATGACGACCTTAAGTTGAGAAAGGCTTGACTCTCCAATTCTTCAAAGCCATTCTAATGATCCCTTAAGGTAGAATTTTCGAGGTAAGTTTCTCCCTATAGTTTTTGCGATTTTGTGGTTTTCTTTGGTGTTCTTGTCTTAGGGATTTCTAGTGTTCTTTGTGTGTCTTGTTTGGCTTCTTTCTTTTACTCTAAACATTTTGTTTCTTTCTTTTTCCTTTTCATTTCACCTTGTTTTGAATTATTTGATTTATTTTTAAGTTAGATTTTGTTTCCTTGTTTCTTTATGAGTATTTCACTTTGTTTTTGTTCGATTTAAGTTTGGTTTATTTTTAAGTTAGATCTCATTTCCTTGTTACTTTATGAGTGGTTGAAGTTTGGGTTTTTGTGTCTTTGTTTTCCTTTTTACTTAGTTTAAGGGGCTTACCATAGTTTTTAAAACAATTTTGTCATTCACATATATAATTTATTCTTAATTTGATTTGATTTGTTGTATAGGTTTATTGGTCTTGGAGTAAGACCTAAAACTGCTTCTGATTGGCTAAGAGCTCGTCTTCCTCAAATGTAAGGAAACATGTTAACAACCCAATACCTAGAGGCATTTGACAGGAGTGAAATTCTTCCCCCCTTACAAACCACCAACATATTATTTTAGGTGGCATGGTTTTCTTTGAATAATGGTGATGAGTTGGCTTGCACTCATGGATAGTAGCAAGTGATGGCTGTCCTATTGTTGGTTAACAACTGATTTATGATAGGTTTTTCCACTAGAAAGAAAATGTTTATTCTTTGTTACTTTCTTTGCACTGGTTGGTCAAGTCAACCTATTTGACTTATATTTAATTGATTTTTAGTAGTTTTAATTCATATTTATTATGATGGGTAAGCTGACATTTCATATCATATTTGACATTCTTCAAGTGTTTTAAACATTTTTGTTTCTCATTCTTGTCTCGATGATGGATTACATATCATGGATAAAAAACATCGACTATGGTTTCTATAACATAGTGAATCATGGAAACACTAACAACTTAATTGATGTTTATGGATATGTATGAACCTTGTTTTTATGCCTTAATGAAAAAATTCTATGATTGTTATGTTTTTGTGCCAAGTGGGTTTTATGGGTTGTTACTTATTTATTATGGGAATTCTGATATGCTTTATGCTCTTGGGTAGTTTTGATAGCTTTAGGGGTTTTAAGACAAACTTTACTAGCTTGTGGGGGCAAACATGTGGCCCTTTCTTTTTGTGCAAAATGCTCAAGATGTAAATAATTGATTTAATTGTAGTTGATGTTGTGATGGAATCTCCATAGAGGTTTTAGGGTTGAAACTGCCAAGGTATGAGTGGAACTATGCCAATGAATATTCCTTAGGATGAATCAATCAAACTTGCAAGATTGGAGCCAAGTTGACCAGAGGAGTCTCTTTAGAGGTGCTAGAGATTGCAGGTGCAAGCGGCCTTAGGGGTTTGAGAGAGGTTGAAGGACATCAACAACTAATCTAAGTGTGTATTTGTAAATTTGGGTTTTCAAAGATAAAAGGAGTTCAAAAATTCAAGAATTCAAGAGGCTTTTCAAAGAGGAATTAAAGGGTATAAATAAGCAATGGATTGACCTTTAGGCATTGGTGTATGTTAGGTTAGCCATGGAGGGACAAAGTCATATGAAATAGTGATATTTTTTCTCTTGAGCTGATGTTGTGTATTTGATAAGACTGTTGAGCCCTGTTTTTGCCACATTTCAAGCATAATAAAACCACCATTCTAAGCCATTTTCCCGCACTTCATCGATGATATATAACCATTTCCGTCATCAAACCTCCATTTAAGCCTAAATACATCCTTGTGGTTAATACATCTAGTTTCTAATGTTTTTAGTGATTAAAGAGGATTTTTACAAAGGTTTTACTGATGACGGTTTATGAAGAATGATTCTTGTACCGACATTCCTGTACCATCACTGTAGTTTCGGTACCTGACATTGTAGCTTAGCCTATTGGTGCATCTCTGAGTGAAAATCGAGAACATGGTTTTTCTACGCAACAATGTCGACATGCTCTCATGTGCTTCATAACGTGACCAGGTCACATTTGTGGACCTTCAGCTCAGAAATAACAGTTCAGCCCGAAATTAGAAAAAGTTCTAGACAATCAACTTCCGCCTCAATTTGCATGCAAATGAAGACGAATTTGAAGAATATGGAGCATGGATTTTGTTCCTAGCATAGAAAATTGAGTAGCAAGAGGGTCGTTTTCCAAAATCAAGAATGGTTTAGGGGATATGGTCCGATCTTCAACACCAATCACTGTTATAAGTACTGGAACATTCAAAGTGAAAGAAAGCACTTCGAGATTTGGTAAAGAGCGATCCTTGATATACTAATATTTGGTTTTATTATCTTGTTTGAAATATGTTAAGATAAATGACAAGAGTATATTTGAGTTGTAAATTACACAAAGATAAATAATCTGGATGCAAAATGCAGTGTTACCAATAAGGACTTGTCATACTGGACATAGGATTTTTCATGTTTAATTTAGTTTTATTGCCTACCTTTCCGAGCTAATAATTTCATAACTAGGTCAAAGGCATTTTGCAAAGAGTTCAACTCATGTTTTGCTAAATGATTTGAAGGTTAGTTCGAATAGTATATTTACCTTTTCATTTTATGTCTCTTAAGTTGAAGCACAATAATTATAATTCATTTAGTTTGATAAGCTAATCATCTATCAGAGTACTTGAATGCTTGGCTGTCAAGTGAAAGATTGCAACATAGGATGAAACCTCAAGCTAATGAACTAATCACTATTTATAGGTTTTTTACTTTGCTTCACTCATATATTGAAGTCTTAAGTATTTAATGATTAAAAAAGATCACATAAGAAAACATATCTATGCATAGACCACCCAAATATCTATGCATAGACCACATGTTGAAATAATGTAACTGCGAAGAGCATTCTTATTATTATTTTGTTATTGGATTAAATCCCCATTGTGGATTAATCATGTCATTATTATTATTGGATTAAATCCCCATTGTGGATTAACCATGTCATTATTATTATTGTTGTTATTGGATTAATCCCCATTGAGGATTAATCATGTCGGTAATTGTATAAGGACCAAATCCCCTTTTGCGGATTGGTCATCGGACAATTACAAAGTGCAGAATAAGAAGTCAGCCCCAACAGTTATAATGGAAGACCCAGAATTAATTAAAGGCGGGTTTACCCACCCAGAGTGAGAGGTCGGCCCTGCCAGATGGTGACCTTTCACACATGCCAGGTTGATATAAATAAGAAGCTAGCGCCTCACTTCTAACACACAAATCACTTGCTCATTATCTTATGAGGCAAGCTGCAATTAGAAGTTGGAGAGAGGAGAAGAAGAGTGGCACATCTCTTGGGAGGACTTTCTGTATTGGTTTGAGTTATCTCTTGAACATTGTATAAGCTATTTATGATAAGGAAGTTTT
>ML778297.1:1754306-1779573 GCA_009831015.1 Picea engelmannii | reverse complement strand
TTGTTCTTATGATGCTCTTATCTATTGAAATGCAAAGAACTATAATAATGGCATAAACATTAACACCACATATCTTGACATAGTATGCAATTCCCTTGTTTATCTTGATATAAAATAGTGAATGCAAGATTAAGGTGTCTGAGATTTATTTTTGATTTCTTTGTGATTTAGATTGATATCTTTAGTGATTGGTCAATTGATTTCATTTATTGCATTATGAAGTATGTTTTTCCAACATTAGTTGTTAGTATAGGCTAGAGTAGGCTCTGATCCTGCATTTCCTATGCTTTCATCTCTAAGTTTACGAACTCCCAGTCGATAATTTAATTTCAACAAATTAGCATATAACTTTCTCGATAAAGACCGTGCCACAAGATTTAAGCCCTAAAAAAACCCTCTGTTATTCATGTCATGGGTTATAAACATCGTACCTCCAAGAAATCCACAATATACTTTCCATATAGATATCAAGAAGGATTAATGAGGTTTGATTCACTTTGACCCCATATATATAGAGTCCAAATGAATTTGGGCCATGACGAGCCCAAAAATAGGGTATCCTAAGTAATTATGGACCCAATACATATTTGTGTCTACATTGGACCCATCGAGTTAGGAATCACCCCAGGTGGGTGACTTAAGGGTGAAAATGAGTCAAGCTAGTGACCAAGGGATAGAGGCCAAAGGATACAAGGCATCCAACAATCCCACCTAAGTGCTAGACATCTAGTGAGGCCCCATACAAGGCATCCAACTATAATGTGTTCATCACATTAGGGAAGTATCTAAGAGGTGTTGTATCATCATTTGATTGATCATGCATGAATATGGCATATGGGAAAACCAATCAAGGCACCTCTCGATGGGTAGGCATATGTGTACCCAATTTTGAATTTTTTACACTATAGGGTCAACATATCTACTAACTTTGTCATCTTAGGCTCTCATAGCTCACCTAGCCTCGTGAACACATGGGGCTAGATGGATGGCACCACTTGGAAAAAGGAGTAGATAAGGCTTGGAAAATCAAACTAGACTTGCCTTATCCTCTTGCACTCTCATTTGAGAGTGCACCTATATCCATAATCCAATGGCATAGTCATAAATGTGGTGTTCTAGGAATTGCTCCATTAGAGGAAGTACCCCACCAAACATTTGATGTGTTACTAAGGAGTCTTGAATTTATAATATCATATGAGTGATGCACTCGCTTCCCATCAACTTGATACCATTTATACAAAACTATCCCTATAATTTTTGTGTCCTTATTATGCAAAGGTGATCCATGAGGGTGTTAAACATCGTCATTCCCCCACAATGTTACCTTTTCTTCCACCTCATCACCATGAGTTGTTAAAATGGTCAGGAAATAAATGTCCCACAATATCAACTCCAAATGTTGCTCGACCACCTCAGAATAGCCATCCACATTCCACATTTGGATGATGTGGTTTAGTAACTCTAGGTTGTTCGTATCAGTGGGATCTGGAAGATCTTTAGAATCCCATACTGACACATAAAATCATATGCATCCACATCATTAGTGGCCAATATCCCTAGGACCTCATACTCTTTCTCTTGACACTTATACACCATCCTACTTGCAGATTCAAAAACCCACATGCCTAGATTGATGAGTTCCCTACATTGTTCCCTTCTGTAGTTGTGGGAATTTCAAGGAAATAAATGCATAGTCTTGTGCAAATGTTGCCTTGAAACCCACATAATTTGTATTGTTCCTAAACAAGGTGATTTACCAAGAAAAAAATCATAAAAAATTAAAAGGGTGTAGATGAATGCAATATTAGGAAATGAGCACTAACTTGGTCTTCGTGGGATCATGAACCATCAGTTAAAACTCCTGGAATCAACAAAAACATTTTGGGGCCTTAACTCCTCACTCCAATCTCAAACACACAAATGATTTTGTAAATTTGTGTTTGGGCCCTATTTATTGATGATTTACCCTAAATATTCACTTGGGCCATATGGGAGCATACGAGGTTCATTTTCTACGCCATTGACACCATCGGTTTCAATGTTTTAAGCACTCTCATGCCATCAAATTTGTTTTGTATGTGCAAGATGTTTTTTGGGGAGCTATTTCCCCCCCTTTTCCACAATTGTTCATGGTTCCACTTTAGGTAAAATTCACTACAATGGCATATAGGTTTAGGCTCACCCTCTATTATGATGCATTTTGACCTTTTGTCACTGTTGTTCCAGAGTCTGTACTTAAGGCTTAGAAGTACAGTGTCTAGGCATCTGAAAGTGAGTAAGGGGTAGAGAAGGAAGAAATGTCAACCTTCGGCAAGGGAAGCTAGGGTTGATTTCTAGGTTGTTGTCTAGCTTCCAACTGTTCCTGGATGTTGATGTCCCTTTCAATCGCTGCCCATGAACGTTCCAGTTCGACCCGGGTAGTGGTTGTTTTAAGAATAGTATCAAAAAGATTCAAGGCAATATGTGTTTGATCTGATAGTCCGGGTTCAATATTAGGCTGTCTTGTCACAGGGACAATCATAGAGGAACATAAATAATAAGAAAATCTCAATACTTTTTAGATGCTGTCTTGATTTTGATCGTATAAAGGAGAGTTTATAGCTCCGGTAGTGAAAACAGGGTGCAAACTAAAGGCCCTTTCTCGTAACTGAGTTATATTTTAATAAATGTGTGTGAGGTGTAAGAAAACATTAAGATGTCTATCATGTAAGGCTCATATCAAGGGAGAATCTCACTTATAAACAGAGGAAGAAAAAGATAAAGAAACAACCTGATGAAGCATAATATATATATAGAAATCTAAAATGTTCACTGTTCTTATACCTGCTGATAGCCGATACAGAGGAAAAACGGTAAACAATATAGAAAACTAGAATTTATTCACTATAGTAGAGGTTGTACTAAATTATAGTGAAACATTCATTAGATACATATATGAAATGGAATGAAATATGAAATATAAGGAAACAAACTCATAACACAGTCATGACAGAATCGAGAATCTTCGGATTTGCTTTGTATTAACTCTCGAGGAAAAAAAATCTCTATTAAAATCGACCCAAAAAGGTCCAACCTCTTTTTTCTTCCTTCTATTGTATATTTATAAAATTTTACATATGATGGAATCCCAAACGTTTCAGGATTTTCAGTTACAACGAGAAGGAGATCAATCGCTTCATTTCTTTATCCTATGTATTTATTTGGTACCAGAAGCCTGCCCTCTCGCATGTTTGGTACAAGTGACACATTTTTCTACCAGCCGAGATATCAACCTTGAAGGTTTCGCTTGGCAATTGGCCTAAAAAATGTAACAATCTTTGACTAATTGCGGCAACCTTTCTTCCATCTATCGGTCTAGGGTGTCAATAGCGCACAATTGCACACTTGGTTTAATAATCCATTTATCTATTTGAACTATGTCTGCCAGAGTTAATTGTGAGACTTTGACTAAATCTCTTTCTTCTTTCTCATTCATATCAAGCGAGAGTTTCTCCATATTCATTTGGCTCAGTGTCTCAGCATTACTCTCGCTATCAATGCCTAATAGATTTCAATCTATAGAACCGAAAGCCTCTTCACAGGATTTCCTTACCTTCTCAGCTTGCAATTTTCCTTCTGATATGCTGTGTTCCCATTCTTTCAACAAAATATTACCTCAGGTCTATTCCGAAATGGAAAACTTAGAAATTTTTCCCAATTCCCTGTTTGATGTAGCTATTACAACCTCTTGAAATGCGACCCGAGCTGCTCCAACTTCTCTCTCTCTGACAGATAAGTTTTCTAATACTTGATCAATAAGCAGAAAATTGTCCTGAATCGTCTCTACCTTGGCAAGTAAACTTTGCTGGGCTGCAGAAACCCTGCTCTAAATCTCCATAGCCTAGGACTGGAATATCCCGATATTTATAACTTGGCTTTCGGCGAAATCTAATCTAACCTGTAGCTTCCCTATCAAGTCTCTTTGTTGGCCTACCTGTATTTGACTGGTCTGAGCTACCAGCTCTTCTTGTTTGAGCTTAGCTTTGAGCAGATCAATTTCCTTTTTATCGGCCATCCTTTATTTTTCTATTCCTGTGTTTGCCTGGTCTTTAGCAGCTTCTTCTGCTGTGGCTAGTTTAGCTTCTAGGGTTTTGATGAGGCGATTTTTTCGCTTCAGCTGATTTTTCAAAACCCCGACTGAAAATTGGTTTGCCGTAGCAAACACCCCTAATGTTCTGGCTATTTCTGTCGTGAATTCTTCCTTCTTCATATCTTTCCCATCGGTCAACACCTTAAATTTATTGACCATTGATCCTGCTTCTTGATAGAATTCTCTTTTTACAACAAATTTTCTCTTCTTATAAAAAAAGAACTCATTTGGAGGGAGCTCTTCCATCCTTATAGGTCTCAACTCTTCATTGAAAATCCACCCTGCGTCTATGTTCCCTTGAGTTGACTGTAAGGGAGTAATGGAGGTGATGGGATCTTCGATTTTCTTAGCTAACTGGCCCAGAGTGGTAACTGGAGTCTGCGTTTTCGGCTGATCGGGATTTTTCATTTCTGGTTTCAGACTCCTAGTTTGCTCTCCCCTATCCTGGTGTTTTTCTTGTCTAGGTGCTGTATCTTTGGAGCCTTCGGCTTCTTTTTGCTGCACCTTTGATGTTATTGGATTCTCACCCCGTAATACTGGGGGAAGACAACTCCGTCGATGTTCTTGGAATTTTAAAACATCAGCCCTCTCTTTGGGTGCCAAGGCTTGTATCCGAGCCAAAACCTTAGCATAAGATCTCGTGCCTCGGAAAATTTCATCCGAGGGTGAATTTTCATGTTCGAACCTTTTAAGCCCGCAACTGGCTAAGTGATTACTTACGACCCTCTATGGATCATGCTTTTTGAATTCGTCATGAACCAATTTCAAGTCCTCCAGGGCTGCTGCCTTAGCTTTAGCATGCCCAAAATCTAACAAAAGTATAGGAACTTAAATGAATAGAAAAAGATGGCCATACATTCTTAGAATATCCCTTAAGCTCCTTGCTTATGCCACCGATTACGGTTTTTCTGGAAATCTCACGGCAAGCCAGCCTATTAGGTATGAATAATGGCAAGGCATTCAGAGTAACATAAGCGCCGAAAACCTTGAGATATGAAAATTCTGCTTCCACGTACCAGTCGGCTATACTGCACAGATTTACCGTGATACTGTCTGAGATCCTGGGTGGCGGGTGGCCAAAGATAGTGACATGCAGCGGTACCATTACCCAGTTAAATATTTCATACACAAAATTTGAGGCTTTGTCTTCCCACATCTTTGAATGGTAGACGTGGATGGGCTTAGCCTCCGATGGAGTCCAGCTCCAACTCTTCAAGGGAAAAGGTGTCAGAAAACACACGTCGTCCATGATATACACGGACATAAAGAATGAAGCAATCTTTCCACTCTTCCTCTGCACTCGATACTCTGTAACTCGACCGGTAAAACTATCAGATAATAGTTTAGCCCAGTCGAAGGAACATCCTTCGACGACTGTGTGAATTAGAGACACCCATTCAAGAAAAAAATGTGTGGTGTCTTCTCTCCCATATAATCTGCAGGTCATCATAGTGATATATTTGAACTGTGGTTCCAGAGAAGCTATTGAATATATACCATTACTGTCCGCCTTGAACTTCGCAGGGTGTGAAACCCAATCTTTGATTAAGCCAGACATAGCCTTGTCGTATTGCACACATTCCTTCTGTTTGAAATTCTCTAGGAATTCAACATTGTAAACAAACTCTGACACGGTTGGGAACTTGTACATAGCCTGCAATTGTTTGGGTCTGAAAGTCCCAATGGTGACCCTTTGCTCATTGATGATGGTTCTGGTTGGTATATCTACATGGTCTAATGCCCACCATATCATATCGTAGTAAGGGAGAAGACGTGGCCTGGCCGCTACTTTATGCATTTGAGCCTGGACGACAATCTTATACTTGGTGATCAGGTCGTCTTTTTCATTTTCACTAGAATCATCCGAAACATCTACCAATTCAGACTGTAGAACCTCAGAAATATATGACCAGGTCTTGACAGAGTCGACACTTCGAGGTGAAGTATCAAAAACGTTGTTTGAACCTTGTCCTGAAACCTCAACATTGGCTTTAGACACTTTTTGTGGGGCCATGGCGGGGGATTCTACTTTAGCTCTCCTGCAATAAAAATATGTGTACATACAGAAATTAGTTCACTCGCGAAAAGTTGGCTCTGCGTAGAATAGAAATGAAATTTGAGACAATAAATAAAAAATTCATGTCTTCGACTATTTAAAACTAGGTCATCCTTAGGGATAGAACGGTCAAATCGTTCTTAAATATAAATTTAGCAATAAAAACCAAACCCTTACTTGTCAATTCACCTCATTTCTAATTAATGTCATAAATTTTGACAGTCCGTAATGCAAGTTGGCGCAAAGAAAGTTTAAAATCGCCTCGGACACTGTGCATATATTAAAACAATGAAAATGCTGGCTTAGCTTAATTAATCAGGCTTTTTTTAAAAATGTTAATTAATCTTTCGTCACTCACCTCATCGAGAGTTTTCACTTTAACCCTTTACACCTCTAAAACCTGAGATTGCAACAATTAGCTTTGGTTAATACAAATCGTAACTAGGATTAAGTGTTTAATTAATTACGTTTTTATTTATATCGCGACTTCACGACTCGGGGCTTCGAAGGTATAACTTCCAGGAGGCTCGTATGCTGAGTTGCGAAATCATGAGATCGCGATGATATGATTTGATTAAATTGGAGGATAAAACCAGATTAAGTGTTTAATTAATTACGTTTATATTTATATCACGACTTCACGACTTGGGGCTTCGAAGGTATAACTTTTAAGGGAAAACACACTGAGTTGTGAATTCCCGATAGAGCTTAACCTCGGCTAAATTTTTTACCTTTAACATTAACCCGGGTTACTAAAACAAGAATCTCGCGGTTTTAGCTATTGGGGTTACGATGGTAAGACTTTTGGAGCTAGAAAACGTCAGGACACGAAATCCCGATGATACTTAACTACGTTTTAGAGTATTTTTACACTCGGTAATGATATGTGTAAACTTTTTAAAGCTAGTTCGTCATTTCGCCCCTCAGGACTTATAAACTATGTGATCTATAACTCCCGAAATGCGACATCCCGAGGTAAAAAGGAGAGACTCGTTTAAACAATAAAAAAAAATAAATCTTACCTTAAGAGTATGATAACTGTCGTTGTTTGCGTGATGAGACTTCTGAGATTTTGGAAAAATAAAGGAAAATATGAAAACCGGCTTTCAACTTCAAGCATTAAGATATGAAAATTTAAAATAGGATAAAAAAACAAAGGCGGCTCCAACATAGGCTCCAACCAGGGATCTCATTTTCATACAAGATGGGAAGAACAATAGACCACATGCCTATATTGGGTAAATGGAGTTAATGGCTTTAATCCAGCAAAAATGTTCCCTAGAACAAGATACCGAAGGGGAAAAGGACTTCGTTTTTTACTTTTGAAAAGATTTTCAAAACTTAGATACTTTTTAAACTCAGTTGTAGTCCCCTTCACGACTTTCTCCTTCCCGTTACTAAATTTAGGTCTGCATTAAGACAATCAAAATAGTTCTAGGAGACCCAATAGATCTTGTGGCTATCACCTTGCATCAAAAGAAGAAAATTATATGTTTTTAATCAGGAAGCCCTGTCTGAACTTGGGATGTAGATCAGGTTTTAAAAAGAATTGGTTACCAGAGTAGAGTGATATTCATGTATAACAGCCTTACAAATATCTTAGATATTGCTTCACTTGCAGCGAGCCTGTTCAGTACCCCGGTGAAGTTATCTGGCCCTTTTTACTGAATTTTCTTTCACCACTTCGGAATATATTTATGCATTTAAATGCTGAGACGAGGACAATCATTTCTGAATTTCCTTTCATCGTCTTTTGGACTAGATGGGGGCAATCATTTCTGAATTTACTTTCACCACCTATCTTATAATTTGTTTTTTTAGAGCGCGAAGATGGGGGCAATCAGTTTATATGAGGGCTGATATCTGTGTAATATTTTGCATTATAGGTCTATCAACTTACTTTGATTACTCGGTACCAACCTTTCTTTAACTTTCACAACACCTTCGTTCGGAAGGAGAAAGGGAAAAATTAGTTTTTGGAGTTTCCTATTTGAGAAAGCCTCAATATTTCGAAACTGTTGAAAAACCTAGAAAATTCGGGATCACTTAAGCGTCACTTTGTTTAGTAAGGGACCGAGGAGTTGCGAAGACTAGCTTACTTTTCACAATATGCTTTGAAGCTCTCGAGGTTAAAAGGTAATCTCTTCTCCCTACGTATGCTAAACCGGAAAGATGTTGGCTTTTCAAAGGTAAACCGGAAAATAGAAAAGGGTGACAGATGGAGATCTATAAACTGAAAAACATAGGTCCAAAAATCAAAACTGACTCTTGAAAATCTTTTTCGGGGGCACTTTACTTTGAGTGACCTGTTTATTTCATCTTATTATTTTGTAAACGATTAATCATGGAAATGTTCTTTTATTTATTAGTTCAGATGATGTTGTTGTATCTTATGAGGTTATCTTGGTTTTCTTTGATATCCCTTCAGAACAAGTCTTTTAGGAAATCTCACCTTTACCTTACCGTTTCATTTTCTTTCCAAAATATCAAAAAATCTTTTTTATCACCTCTTTAAGCCAATTGATTTTCTGATACATGACTTTTTGTATACCTCTCCTGCTCATTTTGTTTGCAGCTGGAAACCTGTAAAAAGGAAAATATGAAGGTTATCGAGGCTTTTTGAAAGGTGTCAACAATTTACGAAAGGAAAAGAAAATCAAAATAACAATGCGTAATGAAATATATATATATATGTGTGTGTGTGTGTGTGTGTGTGTGTGTAGTTACACACACACACACACACACACACACACACACACACACACACACACACACACACATATAATTCTATATATAAATATACACATCTTTTTTTTTTTGGCGACTGCTTATGTCATATAATGCTTCAGGTAACGCCCGTTGACAGGGGTGTTGAGGATTTCATCGTCTAGATTTTCTAGTAGGAAAGAATTTTTTCCTTCGAGAGATGAGACTTTGAATGGCCCATACCAGAGGTGATCGAATTTACCATGTTTTGCTGTTTCTTTCCTCCTTGCATCCCACCTTAAAACTAAATCACTTGGGAGAAAATCTATGTCCTTTGCCCTACGGTCGAATAATGCCTTCATGTCGTCTTGATACTTCTGCGACCTTTCATCTACTTCGACCCTTTGCTGTTGAACCTCGATTAGCTGGTTTATCCTCCCGGTGACATGATTAGGTTCTTCTTTATGATCTTGCCACAATTTTATCATGGGGAGCGCTAAATTTATAGGTAACACCGCATCTGTCCCATATACCATTTGAAAAGGGGAAATGCCGATAGACTTTTTAGTGCCTATGCGATTCACCCACAAGGCATACTTTAAATGCATATGCCAAGATTTTTTTTTTTTCATCCAACACTTTCTTAATTATATTGATCAGGCTCTTGTTAGACGACTCGACCAGTCCATTTCCTTGGGGGTAGTACGCTGTAGAATGGCCAAGAATGATATTATACTTTTTGCAGAAGATGATCATAGCCATAGATTTGAAAGCCTGGGCATTATTTGTGACTATATTTCGGGGGCAGCCAAATTTTGACAAGATATTGTTCTAAGAAATCTATTACCACCGAGTCGGTCGCCCTTTTGGTTGGAATATCTTCCACCCATTTAGTAAAGTAGTTTGTGGCAGTTAAGATCCACTTGTGTTGGGCACTAGAATGTGGATTAATCTCTCCTATAAAATCTAGCCCCCATTGTTGAAAAGGGGCTTCAATTTTGACCGGAACTAAAGGTAGCGCCGAGAGTTTCTGTTTGCCTGCAAATAACTGACAAGGGTTATAGGCTCAGACCTTGGCGTTAATGTCTGAGAATTTTTTTGGCTAGTAATACCCAACCCTCAAAATTTTGTAAGCTGTGGCCCTCCAAGCGTGACGTCCTCCACACACTCCTTCGTGAAATTCACTTATAACCCTTTCTGTTTCCGATTCGAATAAGAAGATTAACAAGAAACCTAGTGGGTCTTTCCAATATAGTTGATTTTCGGCAATACAATACTTAACCGCATGAAGTTTTAAAGTCCTGGCTTTTGATGGCGATAGTTCACTCGGGAATTTTAGAGTCAATAGGTAGGATACTATGTTTTTGTACCATTCCGATGATACGAACTTCTCCTCGATCTTAATTGCACTTGTTCGTTCATCAAGCTCATTTATGTTCATGTATTCCTCACCTTCCTGCAGGTAGTTTATATCCAGAGCTCTGAGATTCGATTCAACCATAAGTTTGGCCAGGCCTTGTCCTTTTATCAGTTTAGTAGGTTTGATTTCTAGGTCAAATTCTTGAATCTTGGCAAGCCATCATCCTCTTTTCCCATCACTGTCTGGTTGTACCAAAATATCTTTCACAGAACTGGTCGGCACGTATGCAATGATCTTGGAGTGTAATACATATGTTCTAAATGTCTTCAGTGATTTTATCATGGCATACACTTGTTTTTCTATTATATCATATTTAAGTTCTGCATCTCTGAGGCTCTTGTTGAAAAAGGCGTTCGACTGTTCGAAACCCTCTTCATTTTTTTGGAGGAGCACCGCAACAATCATGTGTTCGGAGGCAAATGAGAAAATAAGAAAATCTTTTAGATAATCGGGACTTGCCAATACAGGTGCATCGGCTATGACTTTCTTAATGTGTGTGAATGACGCTTTGGCCTCTGTTGTCCACTTTACTTCACTGTTCTTTTTCAGCATATCTGTGATCAATTTTACAATTTCAGCGAAATTTGGGATAAATCTTCGTAAAACAAATATTTTTCCTAAGAAAGATTGAATTTATTTTACATTTCTAGGAATGTTTATAGTGTCTATCGTTTCAAACCTCTTAGGATCAATCTTAATTCCATCCTTAGATACAATATGACCCAAAATCTTACCTTCTTGCATGGTGAAGTGTGATTTCTTGGGGTTTAAGGACAGACCAAACCCGTGGCATTTTTTGAATGTTTGTTTAAGATGTACCAAATACTCTTCGTCGGATTTGGAGAAAACCGTTAAATCATTGAGATAGATGACTACGAACTTATCCCTCTCTTCGATTAAAGCGATGTCCATAGCGCGTTGGAACGTGGATTCTGCATTCATCAAACCGAAAGACATTTTATCATACATGAGCGTACCCCAAGGGGTAGTAAATGCTATTTTTTCTTTATCTTGTTCATTCATGGCAATTTGATTATATCCAGAGAAACCATCAATCATAGACATTTTGTTCGCCCCAACTACCCTTTCTAGCACATGATTCATTTTAGGTAGTGGATAGTTTTCTTTAAGGGAGGACTTATTTAGATTTCTAAAATCCATGCACAGTCTAATTTCCCCACTCTTTTTTTTGAGCGGGACCAGGTTTGCCACCCAGTCGAAATATCTTAGAGGTACTATAATTTTCACCTCTAAAAGTTTCTTCACTTCTCTCTCGACCACAAGAAATAAAATGGGGTTGATCTACCTAAGCTCTTATCAAAAGGGTTTGACCCCAGGCTTTAGAGGTATCTTTAGGGGTTGATCACAATAGTGTCATAGGTTCTTAACTCGTCGTAAGACCAGGCGAAAATGTCTTTAAATTGTCTGAGTAGGTCCTTATACTTGTTTTTTATTTCAGGGGGGAGAAGTTTAGATATTTTAACCATCCTGGACTCTTCTTTGGTTCCTATGTCACAGTCCTCGACCTCTTTTGGTTGGGGTTGTAAGTTGGATTTTATAGGTATGCCATTTTGATCAAACAGTCTTTCTAGAGGGATCAATCCTTTCAGAATTTGGTTATTTTTTAGGACCAACATGCGATGATTTGCGATTTTGTCTTGGAAAGATTGAGGGTCCTCTCCTTCTTGCATGATCCATATATGGTCATTCTGATTTTCTTGATCTGCGTGAGTTTCAGAAAATTGACCTACTGCTTCAAGAAACTTCTTAATTTGTTCATCATCCTCAAAAACCTGCCAGTGCTAGATATTATCTGGTATAGATGGTATGTGTCTTATCTCTATGTGATACTTCAATTTAAAGGTTGTAGGACGAGTGAAAGTTGAAGCTGCTTTAGCTAATGCATCAACCTGTAAGTTTTTTGTGCGTGGGATGAAGTGGACATTCACAGATGAGAAAATTTTTTCCATCAGATCCCAGGCACAATTTCTGTATGATCTTAATCTGAGATGCTTGGCTTGGTATTGTCAATTTATTTGTTTGACTATCAACTCCACATCGCCGTATACCTCTAGGTTTTTTATTTTTAGCCTCTTGGTAACCTCTAATCCTAAGACCAAGTCTTCATATTCACATACATTGTTAGTATAATCTATATCCCATTATAGTCTGTAAGAAAAAGGGACAACGAACCTTTCTTTAGGTGCCACAAAAAGCACTCATGCACCAGCCCCTTCGCTAGACAAGGCACCGTCAAAAAACATTTTCTAGATATCGGTGCTACACATATCCTCCGTCATGTAACCTGACTCTTCATGCTCTATATCGTTTTCCTCTATGAAACCATCTAAACCGTCGTCAAAAGATAAGATACAATTTCCTAAATCTTGATCTGTAATGTAAATAGGGAAATTGTTGGGATTTTGAGGGTCGCTTACTGTATATGCTAACTTCGTCTCCCTATACAACTGAGTAAATTGCCCACCAAACACAGGAATCATGGTGTACGCCATATCCAGTTGGAGAGAACCCCCCAGCTTGGCTCCCCATGATCTAGACAACAATAAGCCGTGTTTGGGGGGAATATCAGCAATGACCACATCCATCAAGATTCTCTTAATTGGGACCTGTGCCAGGGTGACTACTAAATACTTTATCATTCCCATACACTTAAATTTTCTCGAATCAAATGAGTAAAGATCTCCGTAAGGTCTGGTGATTTGGAGACCCAATCTGTCCATCATAATTTTAGGCATCACATTATGTAAGGCTCCAGAGTCTAGCATGCAATTATGTAACAGTTGATCGTATATGTTTAAGGTGATATAAAAGGGAGCAACAATGTCTTTGGCTCCTTCAAAATGTGGAGCAAAAGTGATGTTGGGCTTATCATCTTCCAGGTTCAAAACGTCAGATTGGCTTTCTAGCTCTGAAACACCTATCACTTTGGTAATGTACTTTCGATAAACTAGGTTTTTCGCTAAATCTACCAGAGGAATTGGTATCTTAATTTTATTTATCTCGTTTTCGAAACTGAAAACTCCCCTCACCTTGTCTATTTCTCTAGTTGGGACTTCTGAATCCTTCTTTTCCAACTTATTTTTCTGGACTGCCTTATTACTCATGATCTTGGTTAAAGGTGTATTTATATTAGCTGCTTCGGTTTCCTGTGTTTTAGTCTCAACCTTTTCCACTTCGGGTTCTTGCGCGTTTACTACTTTCACTTTGCTGTTAGGTAACATGGTTTCTTCTGGGGTAGGCTCATAAGTTTGACCTCTTGGGAGAATTTTCTTAGGTTGAGTTGTTGAAATAGGCTTACCCTTAGATCTCAAGTTATACCTAGGTTAGACCTCAACCATTATCATACCAGTTTCTTCTTGATAACTACAAAGGTCAGTATAATCTCTTTCTTCACCCTCAATAGACGATTGTTGAGTGTTTAGAGATTTTTCATAATCCTCTCTAGTCAGATAAGGTTGCGTGCAGTCATCACCCAAGTTCGTGACATCATCATCTGAATCTCCGAAATCTTGGAGATCATTCTCTCCTATAAAATTTTCATTCTTTAGGGGAGTTTGTATTTTCTGATCTTCGTTTTTTATCTGTCTTTGCTGATTTGGGGGATTGGGATTCTTCCTAAAATACTTTTTGGCGAAAGAATCGACTTTGGCTTGTTCTAGCTCCATTCTGGATATCTTATTAGATAGTTCCTTAATTACCCTAGCCATATCGTCTACTTTGTCATCTGTGTATCTATTAGACCCTGATGGCCTTGCTGTTTCTCTAAAGCATCTAGTTTCTCTATTTCCCGCTTCTACTTTAGATTTTAACTTACCAGAAGCCATCATATTTGACTCAATTTTGACAGTGTCATCTTGAATTCGGTTTAGAGTAGCTCCCCTTCTTTGTCGTAAAAGAAGTGCAAAATGTGGTTTAAAATCCCCCGTGAAAGTTACTTTGGCTACGGGTTGGGACGGTTTAACCTCGGCTAGGATTTTGTTATATAGCTTGTTGAATCTTTGAATAAACTCCATAACTGTTTCTGAATTGTTTTTTCTTAAAGACCCAAACTCAATTAAATAGTATAGGTGGTCCTTTCTTTCACCCCATTGTCTAAGGAAAGCATCTTCCAAGGCATCATAGGACAAGATAGATCCTGCAGGTAGACTCCAAAACCAAGTTTGGACCTGACCTTCGAAGGTTTGGATGAAAATCCTCAAATACACATCTTCATGTTCGAGACCTAGGATGTCTGTGAATTGATAAAAGAAATTTATGTGTTCGACTGCGGTCAGATATCCTTCCCCAGTGAATTTTGGCAAATTTTTTATATAATTTTTGGGAAGGTCGTGCAGAGGAACAAGCAATACCAAAGGAGCATATATTGTTGCCACTTTAGAAAACACTCTGGGAGGGGGGGTAGGCCCTTGGCCTCCAGCTCCTCCCCCAAGAACACCTCCACCTCCTCCTCCGACAACCCCTCCACCTCCCCCTCCAACAACTGCCATCGTTATTAGTGGAAAGTTGTAAAGGGGGTTTTGGAATATTAAAAGTGAATCTTTACTTTCTTTGCGGGGAAAAAAATCCGAGGATGATTGGTAAGGGATGTGAGGGCTTGGCTCTTCGAACTTGCAAGAGATGTAATCAGGAGAACCAATGGGTGTGGAAACTGGATGTGTGAAATATTCTTTGAGACTGTGTGAGGTCGTGAAATTCAACTGAAGAGTCGACGATATATCGACAGTAGATAAATTTTCTACAGGACTTTTTCCTTTATGTTATACAAAGGTTATCAGACGAGTTTTGCTTCTAACTTCGGAGCAGTTTGATGTTAGATCCTTAGTGTCAAAAAGAGGGCTGCGTGAAGTTGAAGGTTCATAAGAACTCTTGGTCTTCAGTTGTGGGTATTTAAGCTGATAGACTGCAGGGGTCGGCTTAAGAGAGCCTCTCGCCTTTAAAATCTTATCAGGATCGGTAACAGGTGTGGTCTGTTTACCATCTAGGTTTTGCCTGGTATTCCTTCGTTTGGATGCTAGCTTATTAATCGTGGGGTCACCAAGTGAAATATTGGAAAGACTTTAAAAGGTGTGCACTCTTTGTTCACTATCAAAGGGTGGCACTTTCAACGAAAAAAAATGTCGTTTTCCCAGGGAAAGAGATTTCGTAACTTCAATCCCCGGCAACGGCGCAAAAAATATGTTGTTCCAGAGTCTGTACTTAAGGCTTAGAAGTACAGTTTCTATGCATTTGAAAGTGAGTAAGGGGTAGAGAAGGAAGAAATGTCAACCTTCGGCAAGGGAAGCTAGGGTTCATTTCTAGGTTGTTGTCTAGCTTCCAACTGTTCCTGGATGTTTAGGTCCCTTTCAATTGCTGCCCACGAATGTTCTAGTTTGACCCGGGTAGTGGCTATTTTAAGAATAGTATCAAAAATATTCAAGGCAATTTGTGTTTGATCTGATAGTCCGGGTTCAATATTAGGCTGTCTTGTCACAGGGACAGTCATAGAGGAACAAAATAATAAGAAAATCTCAATACTTTTTAGATGCTGTCTCAATTTCGGTCGTATAAAGGAGAGTTTATAGCTTCGGTAGTGAAAAAAGGGTGCAAACTAAAGGCCCTTTCCTGTAACTGAGTTATATTTTAATAAATGTGTGTGAGGTGTAAGAAAACATTAAGCTGTCTATCATGTAAGGCTCCTATCAAGGGAGAATATTACTTATAAACAAAAGAAGAAAAAGATAAAGAAATAACTTGATGAAGCATAAAATATATATAGAAATCTAAAATGTTCACTGGTCTTATACCTGCCGATAGCCGGTATAGAGGAAAAACGGTAAACAATATAGAAAACTAGAATTTATTCACTATAATAGAGGTTGTACTAAATTATAGCGAAACATTCATTAGATACATATATGAAATGGAATGAAATATGAAATATAAGGAAACAAACTCATAACACAGTCGTGACAGAATCAAGAATCTTCAGATTTGCTTTGTATTAACTCTCGAGGAAAAAAAATATCTATTACAAGTGACCCAAAAAGGTCCAGCCTCTTTTTTCTTCCTTCTATTGTATATTTATACAATTGTACATATGATGGAATCCCAAACGTTTTAGGATTTTCAGTTACAATGAGAAGGAGATCAATCATTTAATTTCTTTATCGTATGTCTTCATTTGGTACCAGAAGCCTGCCCTCTTGCATGCTCGGTACAAGTGACACATTTTTCCACCAACCGAGATATCAACCTTGAAGGTTCCGCTTGACAATTGGCCTAAAAAATGTAACAATCTTTGACTAATTGCGACAACCTTTCTTCCATTTGTCGGTCTAGGGTGTTAATAGCGCACAATTGCACACTTGGTTTAATAATCCATTTATCTACTTGAACTATGTCTGCCAGAGTTACTTGTGAGACTTCAGCCGAATCTCTTTCTTCTTTCTCATTCATATCAAGCGAGAGTTTCGCCATATTCATTTGGCTTAGTGTCTCAGCATTACTCTCGTTGTCAATGCCTAACAGATTTCCATCTATAGAACCGAAAGCCTCTTCACATGATTTCCTTACCTTCTCGGCTTGCAATTTTCCTTCTGATATGCTGCGTTCCCATTCTTTCAACAAGATATTACCTCGGGTCTGTTCCGAAATGGAAAACTTAGAACTTTTTCCCAATTCCCTATTTGATGTAGCTATTACAGCCTCTTGAAATGTGACCTGAGCTGCTCCAGCTTCTCTCTCTCTGATAGATAAGTTTTCTAATACTTGATCAATAAGCAGATAATTGTCCCGAATTGTCTCTACCTTGGCAAGTAAACTTCGTTGGGCTGCAGAAACCCTGCTCCGAATCTCCATAGCCTGGGACTGGAATATCCCGATATTTATAACTTGGCTTTCGATGAACTCTAATCTAACCTGTAGCTGCCCTATCAAGTCTCTTTGCTGGCCTTCCTGTATTTGACTAGTCTAAGATACCAACTCTTCTTGTTCGAGCTTAGCTTTGAGCAACTCGATTTCCTTTTTATCAGCCATCCTTGCTTGTTCTATTCCTGTGTTTGCCTGGTCTTTAGAAGCTTCTTTTGCTGTGGCAAGTTTATCTTCTAAGGTTTTGATGAGGCGATTTTTTCGCTTCAGCTGATTTTTCAAAACCCCGACTGAAAATTGGTTTGCTGTAGCAAACGCTCCTAATGTTCCGGCTATTTCTGTCGCGAATTCTTCCTTCTTCATATCTTTCCCATCGGTCAACACCTTAAATTTCTTAACCGTTGATCCAACTTCTTGATAGAATTCTCTTTTTATCACAACTTTTCTCTTCTTGTCAAAAAAGAACTCATTTGGAGGGAGCTCTTCCATCCTTATAGGTCTCAACTCTTCATTGAAAATCCACCCTACGTCTATGTTCCCTTGAGTTGACTGTAAGGGAGTAATGGAGGTGATGGGATCTCTAATTTTCTTACCTGAATGGCCTAGAGTGGTAACTGGAGTCTGCTTTTTTGGTGGATTGGGAGTTTTCATTTCTGGTTTCAGACTCCTAGTTTGCTCTCCCCTGTCCTGGTGTTTTTCTTTTCTGGGTGTTGTATCTTTGGAGCCTTCAGCTTATTTTTGCTGCACCTATGCTATTATTGGATTCTCACCCCACAATACTTGGGGAAGACAACTCCATCAATGTTCTTGGAATTTTAAAACATCATCCCTCTCTTCGGGTGCCAGGGCTTGTATCCGAGCCAAAACCTTGGCATAAGATCTCGTGCCTCGGAAAATGTCATCCGAGGGTGAATTTTCATGTTCGAACCTTTTAAGCCCGCAACTGGCTAAGTGATTACTTATGACCCTCTGTGGATCGTGCTTTTTGAATTCGACATGAACCAATTTCAGGTCCTCCAGGGCTGCTGCCTCAGCTTTAGCATGCCCGAAATCTAACAAAGAATAAGAACTTAAATGAATAAGAAAAGATGGCCATACCTTCTTAGAATATCCCTTAAGCTCCTTGCTTACGCCACCGATTACGGTTTGTCTGGAAATCTCACGAAAAGCCCGCCTATCAGGTATGAATAATGGCAAGGCATTCAGAGGAACAGAAGCACCAAAAATTCTGCGATATGAAAATTCTGCTTCCACGTACCAGTTGGCTATACTGCTCAGATTTACCACGATATTGTCTGAGATCCTGGGTGGCGGGTGGCCGAAGATAGTGACATGTAGTGGTACCATTACCTAGTTAAAGATTTCATACACAAAATCTGAGGCTTTGTCTTCCAAAAACTTTGAATGGTAGACGTGGATGGGCTCAGCCTTCGATGGAGTCCAGCTCCAACTCATCAAGGGAAAATGTGTCAGAAAACACACAGTGTCCATGATATACGCGGACATAAAGAATGAAACAATCTTTCTGCCTTCCCTCTGTGATCGATACTCTGTAACTCGACTGGTCAAACTATCAAATAGTAGTTTATCCCAGTCGAAGGAACAACCTTCGGCGACTGTGTGAATTATAGGCACCCACTGAAGAAAAAAATGTGTGGTGTATTCTCTCCCATATAATCTGTAGGTCATCATAGCGATATATTTGAACTGTGGTTCCAGAGAAGCTATTGAATATATACCATTACTATCTGCCCTAAACTTTGCAGGGTGTGAAACCCAATCTTTGATTAAACTAGACATATCCTTGTCGTATTTCGCACATTCCTTCTGTTTGAAATTCTCCAGGAATTCAACATTGTAAACAAAGTCTGACACGGCTGACAACTTGTACATAGCCTACAATTGTTCATGTCTGAAAGTCCCAATGGTGACCCTCTACTCGTTGACGATGGTTCTGGTTGGTATATCTACATGGTCTAATGCCCACCGGATCATATCGTAGTTAGGGAGAAGACGTGGCCTAGCCACTACTTTATGCATTTGAGCCTGGACGATGATCTTATACTTGGTGATCAAGTCATATTTTTCATTTTCACTGGAATCATATGAAACATCTACTAATTCAGACTGTAGAACCTCATAAATATATGACCAGGTCCTGACAGAGTCGACACTTCGAGGTGAAGTATCAAAAACGTTGTCTGAACCTTGTCCTGAAACCTCAACATTGGCTTTAGACGCTTTTTGCGGGGCCATCGCGAGGGATTCTACTTTAGCTCTCATGCAATAAAAATATGTATACATACAGAAATTAGTTCGCTCGCGAAAAGTTGGCTCTGCGTAGAATAGAAATGAAATTTGAGACAACAAATAAAAAATCCATGTCTTCGACTATTTAAAACTAGGTCGTCCTTAGGGATAGAACGGTCAAATCATTCTTAAATATAAATTTAGCAATAAAAACCAAACCCTTACTTGTCAATTCGCCTGATTTCTAATTAATGTCATAAATTTTGACAGTCCATAATGCAAGTTGGCGCAAAGAAAGTTTAAAATCGTCTTAGAGACTGTGCATATATTAAAACAATGAAAATGATGGCTTAGCTTAATTAATCGGGATTTTTTTTATAAATGTTAATTAATCTTTTGGCACTCGCCTCATCGGGAGTTTTCACTTTAACCCTTTACACCTCTAAAACCCGAGATTGCGACAATTAGCTTTGGTTAATACAAAACATAACTAGGATTAAGTGTTTAATTAATTACTTTTTTATTTATTTCATGACTTCGCAACTCAAGGCTTCAAAGGTATAACTTCTGGGAGGCTTGTATGCTGAGTTGCGAAATCGCGAGATCGTGATGATATGATTTGATTAAATTGGAGGATAAAACTGGATTAAGTGTTTAATTAATTACGTTTATATTTATATCGCGACTTCACGACTCGGGGCTTCAAAGGTATAACTTTTAAGGGAAAACACGCCGAGTTGTGAATTCCCGACAGAGCTTAGCTGTGGCTAAACTTTTTACCTTTAACATTAACCTGTGTTACTAAAACAAGAATCTCGCGGTTTCGGCTATCGGGGATACGACGATAAGACTTTTGGAGATAGCAAACGCCGAGACACAAAATCCCGATGATACTTAATTATGGTTTAGAGTATTTTACTCTCGGTAATGATCTGGGTAAACTTTTTAAAACTAGTTCTCCGTTTCGCCCCTCGGGACTTGTAAACTATGTGATCTATAACTCTTGACATGCGACATCCTGAGGTAAAAATGAGAGACTCGTTTAAACGATAAAAATAAATAAATCTTACCTTAAGAGTATGATAACCGTCACTGTTTTCATGATGAGACGTCTAAGATTTTGGAAAAATAAAGGAAAATATGAAAACCGGCTTTCGACTTCAAGCATTAAGATATGAAAATTTAAAACAGGCTAAAAAAACAAAGGCGACTCCAACAGTCACCTTAAATTAATTTTCCCTAGGTTCCAACATGTGTAGGTGAGCCTCCTTAGTACTTTAAGATAGTTTTTTGTAGTGGGCATATGGTAGTGGTCTTCCTTACATAGGTTTCCCTAGCCTAGTGCACTATGCATTTTTTTCACACATGCCTCCCATCCTTGTAGGATTGGGAGTCTTGATAGTATTTTCTTACATAAGAAGCATCATATATCACTCTTATCCATTTCTAACCCCTACACAATGGGATACCAAGTGGTTACACTTTCATTTGATGGTCCATGTCACACTCTTGATGAGGAACCCATTGCTTCACTCCAACCATGTATCAAAGTTCCACCTGCATTCAAGTGTCCATCCCCACAGTTTCTAAGGATACCCACCTTGGAAAACCAAAAATTCCAAAAAACATTAAAATTTTTTCAAAAACCAAAAAGGGGAAGGGAATCAATTTTTTTTGTATTATCACCAAGGTTTGAACCATGCTACTTCTCTTCACCAGTTTGGGTAGCTTCTAGTGTTTCCCTTATTGAGATAATTGGTACTGTGTCACTTGACATTTTCCATTTGCAGGTCCCATTGGATTTTGAGTACCATCTCTTTCCATCCAATCAAATTTGTTTCCATGGTCCTTGATTCTTGCCCATCCAAGCCTTTTGATTTCATCACTCGATCATTTAGTTACATTCACATATTCAATCCGACTACATCTCTTTTGGTCTCCACTACACCTTAAATGTTACTTTCGTATCAATCTCCACATTAACATATGATTGAGTTATCTCATTAGGGTTTATGGTCATTTCCTAGGTCAACTATCATTTATGCTCTATCCAAGGGAAGCATTATGTCTCATACCTATCCCGGCCTTGTCCTATCATGTGAAATCCAAGTCCTTATCCTCTATAGATGTTATTTGAAGCTCATGTTGTTTTACAAAAAGTCATCAATACTCTTTTTCTAATGGATTTGCCAATATTGAACACTAAACATTTGCTTGGGATGTTTTATTTAGAGGCCCAATACCTTAGTTATTTTCATCTTTATCGATGGTTTAACTCACATAAAACAACATATTTCCATCATTGATCCTTGACTACATGGTTCCTTCCAGTGTTTGACTTCAACACATCCATTGAAATTGCATTAGTTTGTACTAGTACCTTGGTACACATTACCCATTATCAGTATCAGGGTGTTTCCCAACTTCTAACAATGATTTCCATTGTTGATAATTGACCATATGGTTTATTTCATGCTCAAATACAACTCATTATCACATCATGGAGTTTCAGGAATTGTGATGATGATGTTATTGATCTAGTTGAAGACCAATGGACATGCAAATATCCTTCTCAAGATTATTGTGAGCCTTTAAACTGGGCCTACCGACAATGAGCTATTAAAAGGTCGTAGTCCTCCCCTATTGCAGGCCTCCTTTACTACAATTCTATGTCTTTACCAAGAAACATTGTTCCATCACATGTTTAGATAGAAGCAACAATAATTTTTAGATGTATTTTGACTTGTATTCATATGTACCATCTTAAGAGCCATAGTTCCATATTGTATTTGACTCAACTAGTGACATGGAAATGGGTATGTCTACCTTGTTTGAAGATATATATATATATATATATATGATCTCTTCAAACAAGGCATACATACCCATTTTCATGTCACTAGTCGAGTCACCTCACATTTTTATCATGTGAGTGGCTTCCTTTCTTTCTCAAGAAAGGGTCCCCTCCACTCTCTCTCTCTCTCTCTCTCTCTCAGTACCAACACATAAACACATGATGTGTTTCAACTATATGATGTGATCCTAACCAAACACATCAATGTACATCTATTATTGCACCACTTTCATCCACTTGCGACACTTAAGTGGTTTTTTTCCTTAGAAAGTAGATTTCTTGGAAACCTTTGAGAACTTCGCTTCATTTCAAGGATGGTACATTGTGTAAAGAAGCTGGTGTATACTATTGTGTGCTTGAATCGAAAAGGACATTGAGCAAGGTCCACAAATATCAGGAATACCATAGAGGCAAGCAACTTGAGGACTTGACCTTGAGACCCCTTGCTTGTGTAATGCATAGTACTCAACCTTGAGCTAGCCCATAGGTATTAAGTGATTTAAGTGGAAGATGGTTCAAATTAGCATTAACCACAATATAGAAACACAAAATTATGGAGAAATGAAAAATTAGTTATAGTGGATTGAAGTCAAACTTTAAATTTGACAAATGAAGAACTTTGTATCCTCTCACTACACGGGGTGCACAACTATGTGGGAAATCCTTCAATATCTTCATAGTTATTGTTACATCAAAACACAATAAATTCCATGGCTTATTGAATTATGTAGATTTTAACCTTGCATAATTAATTACTGCAAACACATTCTTAATAAAAGTACAAAAGAGACAATGGCACACACACACACATTATATAGATATTTTTACCCTGGAAACCCAAACCGGGAAAACTAGCAACTTGTTTAGAGCCACACATCTAATCTTCTATTCATCATATATTCATTGTTTACAATACTATACTATACTATGCTATACTATACTATAGTAACCAACCCAATACCTGAACACAATCTCTGTAACCATATTGATTCCTTACTTGCATGTGTGGTTGCCATGCACTCAACTTCTGTAGTTGAGAGTGCCACTACAAAATTCCTTTTGTTCATCCAACTGATTGCTCCTCTAAACTAGATAAACACATACCCACTTGTAGATATTTTGCAATCCAAATTTCTAGCCCAGTATGCATCAAAAAACCCATGTATGTCCAACAATCTATCCAATCTTGGTCTTCCATGGTAGAAAAATCCATAACTAGTAGTGCCACACAAATACTTGAAAATCCTCTTTACTATTGTCCAATGATCCTTCCTTGGTTTTGACATATACCCGCTATAAATTCTCATTGCATGTGCAATATTTGGTTTAGTATAGACCATTACATACATCAAACTTCCAACCACACTCGTATTCAGAACACGAGACATGTCCTCTTCCTCTTCCTGTGTCTTGAGACACTGATTTGCATATAACTTTGCACCTATACGAATAAGGATCTTGACCGATTTACATTCCTGCATATTAAACCTTTGCAAAATTGTCTCGACATATTTCCTTTGATTTAACCAGAGTTTCCTGTTTTCCCGATCTCTTTTGATTTCCATGCATAGAAATGAAATTTAAAGCACCAAGATCCTTCATGCCAAACTATAGTGGCCAATAAAAAAAAATATCAACAAGCCTAGTAAAATCCTTACAATTACGCATAACATTTCTAACATAGAATTTCTGAGTTCGTAAATAATTCATTAACTTCAAATAAGCATATAAAAATTTCAGTAGAATTTAACATTTAACATTTAACTTACAACATAAAAATAACTTAGCCATTTCACAAACAAATTACCTGCTTCTGATGCTAATTCCTATCGATATGATTGTCCCTTCCCTGCTGCCTTGTTGTTTCCTTCTTGCTGTCTGATGCACTGACCAACACTACCCAAACCGACTATCCTCCCAGCCATCTAGGAGTAGCCTGTCCGGCTCCCTAGCTCCAGGAAACCGAAAGGAATCATGCCCCCCGTGCCCAAAACCCCTAGCAACCTGGTGCCCCCTGCAATGATACTCAAAGACTACAGAACTCAACCACAGAACCACAAAGCCAAGCCAGGAAACTAGTACTCCCGTCCCCCCCTCCAAAATGATTCCTCCTCCCAAAATAAAATCCTCCTCCCAAAATAATGCCTTCCACCGTAAGGCTCTCCCGTCATATTCCCCCTTCACCGACTCCTCCTTTCATTAATTTCCTTATCCATTTATTTATTATCTTATCCCCTTGTATTTATTATCTTATCTTATCCTTACATTTAATGTCCTATCCCCTCCCGTATACGTAAGTCTTAATAAATTAAATTATTAACCCCATTAATTCTTTACTCACATAATTAAAGAGTCGATTAATAATTAATTAATCATTGATTATGAACAAATAATTAATGATAATTAATTAGCTAATATTATATAAGAAACAATTATTGTTTAGCTAACATCTTAGGACAATCAGATTATCAATTTAATTATAATTAATAATCCTATACATTTATTTAAGCAGGTTCATTACATACACCCACCCTTCAGGAAACTTCATCCCGAAGTTAAGGTATCTTATGGTACAAAGGAAAAAAAACATGGTTCACACATTCATAACAATTAGCCGACATTATCAGTAAGTAAGTCAAGAAAACTCATACATACTAGTGTATATGTACAAGAAATGCATGTGTAGCTAGTACATACAAGTCTCGTGCATGAACTAATAATCAAACTATCATCCTTTAGTAATTTATGTATGCATCCAATCCAGTCAGCAAGACTAGTCTTTTATAAAAGACAACAAACCTATCAATTGTTTGAGAAATTATTTAATTAATATTATCCGGTTCAACAATTTTATTTAGACAACTGTGATTTAGTTACGTCATGATGAATATTCATATATACACATTTTTTTTTTTTTTTTTTTTGAAGGGAAAACATTAAATTCCACCACAAGACAGATCTCCATACCTTCTCAACTATTACTAC
>ML778297.1:1732286-1751876 GCA_009831015.1 Picea engelmannii | reverse complement strand
AAATTGACCTTTAAGGTTACCAAGGAGAAGATACGTGGTCTCCTACTCAAGGCATCTGCGACCACATTTTCCTTTCCCTTGATGTACAAAATACCAAAATCGTACTCACTCATAAACTCACTCCATCGCCTTTGCCTGGCATTAATATCTCTTTGAGTGAAGAGATGTTTTAAACTTTGATGGTCCGTTTTGAGCTCAAAGTTCCGCCCCACAAGATAGTGCCTCCAAATTTTCAGAGCTAGCATTACAACTGCCATCTCTAAATCATGAGTCGCGTATAGCTCTTCATGTTTCTTCAACTTCCTTGATGCATAAGCTATCACTCCTCCATCCTACATTAGCACAGCCCCCAACCCTTGCTTCGAGGCATCCGTGCAGACCGTGAAGTCCTTTTCCATATTCGACACTTGTAGAATTGGCGCACTGGTTAGTAACCTCTTAAGCTCAATGAATGCACTATCACATTCTTCTGTCCATTCATACCCCTTGCGTTGCAAGGTGGTGATGGGTTTCACTATTTTTGAGAATCCTTCCACAAATCTCTGGTAATATCCTGCTAGCCCCATGAAGCTTCTCACCTCATGGGCATTTTTCGGCACTAGCCACTCCATAATGGCCTTCACCTTTTCTGGGTCCACAGAGATTCCTTCGCCGGAAATGATATGACCTAAATAGTGGATCTCTTTCTGGAAGAAGGAACACTTCGATAGCTTCCCATACAATTTGTTCTCTCTAAGGTAGGACAACACTATTTGCAAGTGTTCCTCATGTTCTCTTTCATTCTTGGAATAGATGAGGATGTCATCTAGAAAGACTTGTACAAAATGATCTAAGTACTTCCGGAATACGCCATTCATGAGGCTCATGAATATTGCTGGCGCATTGGTCAATCCGAAAGGTACTACAACAAACTCGTAATGTCCAAACCGAGTTCGAAAGGTAGTTTTTGCGATATCACCTTCCTTAATCCTTAACTGATGATACCCTGATCGCAAATCAATCTTTGAGAATACCGCTGCTCCTTTCATTTGATCGAAAAGGTCATCTATTCACGGCATCGGGTACCTATTTTTCACTGTAGCACGGTTCAACTCCCTGTAGTCTATACACAGTCATAAGGATTCGTCCTTCTTTACAAAAATTACCGGCGCGCCCTAGGGTGAAACACTGAGCCTTATTAGCCCTAAGTCCAGTAACTCTTTCAACTGCATTTGCAATTCACAAAGTTCCGATGCTGTCATCCGATACAGAGTCTTGAAGATTGGTTCTACACCAGGTTTTAGCTCAATAGTAAAATCAAGCTCCCTCTCAGGAGGTAACCCTGGTAACTCGTTCGGAAAAACATCTTTAAATTCTGACAATACCGGGTATTGATCCAATGAGGGTCCCTTCCTTTCATTCACTGCTTCCACTACATAAAGTTGACACCCTTTCCTCAAGCATCGCTTAAACTTCATAGTTGATATAAAGTGTAACGACACTTTTCTTTGTACACCCTGGATCTCTACTGGTCTTCCTTCATCATCGACACAAAGCACCCTCTTTGCAAAAAAATCTACCAATGCTCGGTGAGCTGCTAACCAATCCATTCCAATTATTAGGTAAAACGCCCCAAGAGAAGTGATGTATACCTTAAACTTGGTAGTACACACTCCCAGGTCTACTATACAATTATTGACGCTAGGTCCAACCACTTGTTTTTCCCCCAAAGCCATCTCGACTTGTTTAAATTCATCGTGCTCGTAGGCTGCCAACACACTCTTTTCTAATGCAGATGGTGAAATGAAACTATCTGTCGTACCAGAATCAAATAAAATCTTAACATTGATATGATTTAGCATACCTGATGACTCCACCATCGTGGATTGATGTTCGGACTAGCAATTATTAACAGCTGTGTAAATCTGGTGGCTGCTAATTTCTCTCCCCATCAGTGCCTTTCCTTCTCTATGCATGAACCCTGATTGTAACTCTGGGAAGTCATGCTGGTAATGGGGTCCTCCGCACCCCCAACAGGTAACACGAGATTGAACCTGTGTACTTTTATGTGACTGTCTCTGAAATGAGTTCCTTCCCTTGGAACCCCTGCCCTTACTCGTTGTTCCCTGAGATGGTCATGGACCTGTCTGCGTTGTTGGTGATGAACGAGATGATGCACTCGCTGCCATTGAAATCTCCACAACTACTATCCTTGGCGCAACTCTGTTACCATATGGCGGTGGCCTTGAGCCCCCTCCCCTAGGAAATGTCCTTGGGGCCTTTCCTATGAATCCAGGATGATGCGGAAATGTCGGTCTTGTACCCCCGGTTAAGTTCATGTGTTCTTCCACATAACGCGCATTTTCCACCGCTTCCGCTACTGAAGACGGTTTCCACATCCGCACCATAGCTCTTATCTTAGGGTTCAATCCATAGATGAAGCGTTCTGCGTATCGTTGGTCATTATCCATATACGAAACATATTTGACCAGTTCCATAAATCTGATCTCATATTCTTCTACAATTCTGTTTCCCTGTACTAAGGCATGAAATTCCCCTACCTGTTGTTCCTCATAGTATGCTGGTAGATATTTCCTTCGGAACCTCTCCTCGAAAAGTTCCCAAGATACTGTGTCTAGGGTAAGGTGCAATTGTCTTTCTAGGTTGCTCCACCAGTTTAAGGCGCTGTCTCTTAACTGAAAAATTACGATCTTTGCCTTTGAGTTGGACGCATAGTTCCTTAAGGCAAAACACCTTGTTATGCCTTCCAACCATGCTTCCGCGTGTTCACTGGCGCGACCCCTGACAAACTCCGGAAGTTTGATCTTCTGCAATTCTCGTGTGATGTCTTCGGGTGGAGGTCCTCCCCCCGAATCCCTTGACGCTTCTGTATTACCTATTCCAGATGCTGGGGGTTCCACTTCAGTCCTTGCCGGTTTTCACCCCTTTAAAGTCTCATTAATGGCTTCCAATGAGCGCAGTATGAGAGCTAGTTTGGGCGATGGTGGTGGTGGCACTGGCGGTGTTGGCGGTGCTTGCGATGACGCTCCCCTGCCTCGACTCCCTTGAGTCCTGACCATCATGTATGCTTTATCCTGCATCAACCAAAGTTGTTAGGGTGAGTTCTAGGATGTTTCAAATTGGTGCTACTCAAACTAGAAACAGGGTTAGGCGTAAGTTTTCTTTACTTGTCTGTAAACAAACATTACTCCTCTAGGGGATTGGTTAGGTTAGGGTTAGGATTAATCATCTTAGCTTGATTTCTTCACCCCTATGAAAAAACTATTGGTTCCCTTGCCTTGTAGCTACGCTAGCCTTGCGCCATACTTGCCACTTCTTATGCTTACTATCCTAGTGCATATGCCGCCTCCTTCCTGCTTGTCCTAGTCTAAGCCCTTTTAACTTTTCTCTTATAACTAAATATCCTCTGATGCTTGACTCGTGAGATTTTTCTTGACGTGCAGTGTTGGCATTGTCGAATGCTGCATTGAGATTTAGCGTTGACTTTGACTGGTGGAATGGAGTGGAGGGACTTGGCGCTTGGCTCGACGAATTGTGTGTACGGTATCGTGAACCTGATGCTTGGACAATCAGAGTTTATACTTGGGATACAAAGATCAGCGACGCCAAATAAGCCTTCACCTTGATTTTCAATGCATTCAGTAATTATGATTCAACTCGGTTAGCTGGCTCCGGATCAATAGGTTACGTAATAAGCCAGTTCATCTTAATCTTCATACCGTATCTTCCTAATAATAATACTACTCTTACCCCGACAATGTTACCCTTAATCTAAATAAATAAAAGAATTTATTTGTAAAGACTTATGAGGGTGCGTTGGTGTTAGTGTTCTTTTTAAGACGCTTCGCTTGGAGGGGGTCTTGGGTTCAAAACCCATGGCCTCTCTAACATTTTAATTTAATTAATTAATCATAATTAATTTTAATTAATTAATATACTTAGTTATTAATTTGCTGCATATATTTAAAACTTATTTTTATCCTGATTTAAAAAAAAAGAAAAAAAGAAAAAAAACATAATATCTATAATATAATAATTAATGTTTATATTAAATATAATTATAAACCTGTCTCTTATAATAATTAAAAAAATTAATAAATATTTTTTTTTTTTAAATAAAATAATTAAAATAGAAAAAAGAAATTTAAAGCAAAACAACAAAATTTTTTACTCAAATTTAAAACCAATAATAATTTTTCTTTGAAATTCAAATGATAGTGGGCCTCACATGAGGCCCACGTGCCCACTTATTCTTACAAAACCCTACACCTATCTCTTTGAACCCTACTCGTCCTCAAACCTAACACTCCATCACTGCTGCCTCTCTCCCTACACAAATGCGCCCTCGACTTCTCCCTCTCTGCTACTGTGGCGGAGCTCTAGTAATGGCCTCGAGCTCCTCCCTTGGCTTGGTAATGAGAGGTTGTTCTGTAGCTTGGAACGGGACGAAAAATTATTTTTATGCTCTTGGTTGCGGTGCCTGCAGATCTGTTCATCCTAAGGTATGCTGGAGGATTGAATCATTTATCAGTTTGTAATTTTATTCCATCAAAACATAAAATTCTGAGGTAATACTTTTTACATATTCCTGGTGAACATACTGTTTAATGTATTCCATTCAAAGAGCCTTTGCATGGATCCAACCATGAGCTAGGTGGGAATATCGAATAGGTTTCTCCTTCTCTCTCCTAGAGATATTGTTCCCTGAAATGATTTTTTTTTTTTTTTTGAGTTGGCAAAGTCCAGGTCTCAAATCTATCTCTGCTTTCCAGGCATCCATGTTCTCACCATGGCTAAGCCCCTTTCAGTTTTTCTTAATGGTCGTTTACGATTTTTCTCATGGGGGTCGTAGTGACTTGGGGTACTCTTTAAATCGACCTCTTATTCCATTCAAATAGTCTTTTTATCGATCCAGCTATGACCTAGGTATATAGAATGGGTTCCCTCCTTAAGATACAATCGATATTTTTTCAGGGATATGTTTCGTTCAGTGAAGGATGAGCGATCTGGTGCAATCTGCACACTCCTGAGCTTTGGGTTCATCATTTTTCACAAGCATAAGTTCAAATCTAGAATCCAACTCTCTATTATTGTTTGGAAACTTAGTTGATGTTCCAGTAAGAGTCCCCTCAGAAATCAATTCACCGACGAATTTTCTGTTGAGACATAATTCTGTTTGTTGGACTCTTGTGTTTTTGTTAATGGGAACAACAGAAATTCCTCTGCATTTCTTTGGGAACAACAGAAATTATGGTCCGGACAATGCATTGGATTTCGAGCTTCCCAAAGAACTTCTCGACATTCTTCCCACGGACCGTTATGAGCAGCTGGAATTGGCATGTAGAATTACCTCCATTGCGGTTGGATTCTGGGTCTCTAAGTTGGAGGCCGAGGCCTCAAAGTTCAAGATTAAAATTACCGAGAAAGATCAGAGAATTTATGAACTGGAGGAAAAATCAACCAGTTAGAAAAGACTCTCAACGAAACTGACGAACGACTGTCTCACTCACTGGAAGAGCAGGCAAAGCTCAATCACGACAAGAGTGTTTTAGCAGCAACTGTCAAGAAGCTTAACAGGGACATGGAAAAGGTGAGGTTTCCTTCATTCATACAAAACAACAAGGTCATCCTTTCTGAAACTGCAGATTAATAAAGATAAACAATTGAATAGGATTTGCACTTAATAATGGCTTTTGACAAGTGGTCTTCTGCTTCTTTACAATATTCAGGAAAAACATCCAGCACTTTCCCTCTCATATATTCATACACAGCTCATCGTGAGGGCTGTTTTCTCATTTCTAGAGGTATTGAATCAAGAACTGCAAGTGCAAGGTTCGAATCCTGCTGGACCCTAGTTGTCTTCTCCTTGGGATCTCTAGGGAAGTATGTGTCCCACGTTGTATAGAGGCTTTCCACTACCGCTAGAGCCTTGTCGAGGGGATCCACATTCGACTTTGATGCATTTTCATTGCCACCGCCATCAACTACGAGATCATTGTGGCCACTGGTAGTATCATTCTCCATTTCCTCTTACCAGGATATTCTAAAGCATCCAGCATTAGCCTCTTCATGTTTTAGAATTTCAGTGATGTGTATGGCTGTTAGATAATTCGTGTTATGCATGTATTTTAATTTTAGCGCAGTTACATATGCATAAGTTACCCAAATGAAAGATCTTGCAGCCCAGATTATATGTAAGGTAAATCAACTTAGCATGAGTTTTTTTTTTTGTTTTTTTTTTTTTTATAAAGAATACTGAATATTAAACAATCTCCAAGATCAAGACAATTCATATGTAATTCAAGCTGCAAAGACAAAGAACTCTCGAAGGTGTTGTATAATTGTTATTGTCTACTTGGTCCATGATCAACAATCTCTTGAGCAATATGATGATTCAAATTGACATAAAGACACAATACAAATAAAGTAATAAATACATGCCCAAATATAACCAGAGACGCACATAATGACACAATTATAGATGGCAACAAAAATAGAGTATGCACACATTATGATCATCTTGACTTGTTTTACTTTGGTAAATTTGTTTTTCCATTTTCAATTCGTATTGTTTATATATATTTAGATTTGTTTATATATAATCAAAATAATAGTGCTTTTGGTTTGCAGGTTAGGCAGAGCTAGAGTTGGAGCTGGGAACTTGGCCCTTAAGGCTCCAGATTGTGAACGAGGCGCTCTGATACCATTTGTAGTGGCCAGTAAAAAAAAATATCAACAAGCCTAGTAAAATCCTTACAATTACGCATAACATTTCTAACATAGAATTTCTGAGTGTGTAAATAATTCATTAACTTCAAATAAGCATATAAAAATTTCAGTAGAATTTAATATTTAACATTTAACTTACAACATAAAAATAACTTAGCCATTTCACAAACAAATTACATGCTTCTGATGCTAATTCCTGTCGATATGATTGTCCCTTCCTTGCTTCCTTGCTATTGCCTTCTTGCTGCCTGATGCACTAACCAACACTACCCAAACCGACTATCCTCCTAGCCAGCTAGGAACAACCTGTCCGTCTCCCTAGCTCTAGGAAACCGAAAGGAATCCTAACCCCCTTGCCCAAAACCCCCAGCAACCCGGTGCCCCCTGCAATGATACTCAAAGACTGTAGAACTCAACCACAGATCCACAAATCCAAGCCAGGAAACCAATACTCTCGTCCCCCCCTCCAAAATGCTTCCTCCTCCCAAAATAAAATCCTCCTCCCAAAAGAATGCCTTCCACTGTAAGGCTCTCCCGTCATATTCCCCCTTCATCGACTCCTCCTTTCATTAATTTCCTTATCCATTTATTTATTATCTTATCCCCTTGTATTTATTATCTTATCTTATCCTTACATTTAATGTCCTATCCCCTCCTGTATATGTAAGTCTTAATAAATTAAATTATTAACCCCATTAATTCTTTACTCACATAATTAAAGAGTCGATTAATAATTAATTAATCATTGACAATTATGAACAAATAATTAATGATAATTAATTAGCTAATATTATATAAGAAATAATTATTGTTTAGCTAACATCTTAGGACAATCAGATTATCAATTTAATTATAATTAATAATCCTATACATTTATTTAAGCAGGGTCGTTACACAAACTTAGCGGACAACTGAGTTTTCACATCCTGGATAATCTCCTTGTTGTTTCCTATCAATAATATATCATCCACATACAAGACCAAGTAAATAAGATGATCACCAATTAATTTGAAATACACAGTGATCTAGTTTGCTGCTTGTGAAGCCAAGTCCCAACATATAAGTATCAAAATTTTGATACCAAATCCTTGGTGATTGCTTTAACCCATACAAGGAATTTTTTAGCTTGCATACCAACTCTTTCTTTCCCTTCACATCAAATCCTTCTGGATGATTCATGTAGTTTTCTTATTCCATATCCCCATGTAGGGATGTTGTCTTCACATCCATATATTATACTTAAAAATCAAAATAAATAACAACAGATAAAATAAATCTAATAGAAGTTAACTTAGCAACATGAGAGAAAATATCACCAAAGTCAATTCCCTCTACTTGGGAATAACCTTTTGCTACTAACTGAGATTTGTGTTTCTCCACTTTACCTTCTACATTTAACTTCTTCTTAAACACCAATTTGTTTCCAATGATATTTCTTCCAGTCAACAACTCCACTAGATCCCAAGACTCATTCTTGTTGAAGGCTACCATTTCTTCTACCATGGCCTTTTTCCAGAGCTTTCCATCCTATGAATCCACTGCCTCCCTAAACGTTTTAGGATCATCATCAATAATAGACAAAGAAAAATTTGAACAAAAATCAGGTGGAGTATACCTTTCCGATTGCCTTCTTTCCCGAACTGATCTCCTCAATATTGGAGTATGAGGATCTTCTTCTTTTGATTCCTATTCTTCTGTAGAGTTTGATTCATCATCCTTCAACTCAAACTCTATTTTATTTGGTTCTTCCTTCCTTGGTAGGACTTATTTTTTGACAACATATTTGATTTATCTAAAAACCACATCTCAGTTATACACTATCTTCTTAGTTTATGGGTTCCAAAGCTTATAAAATTTCAGACCATCTTTATACCCAATAAAGATACACTTTTCATCCTTTTTATCTAGCTTACTCTTGTTTTCCTTTGGAACGTGAACATAGGCATCACAACCAAATACCCTGAGATGTGTGAGAGAGGGTTTCTTACCAGTCCATACCTCGTGTGGAGTCTCATCATCCAATGCTGATGAGGGTGATCGATTGACTAGGTAACATGCAATACCCATTGCCTCTGCCCATAATTCCTATCATAACCTGACACCACTGAGCATGCACCTTTCTTTTTCCATCAATGCCATATTCATCCTTTATGAAACTCTATTCTGTTGAGGTGTATATGGAGTAGTGTTCTACCTTGATATACCACTCTTCTTACAAAATTCTTAGAATTCATTTCCTCAAATCTCTCCACCATTATCCATCCTCAACACATTATTTTTTTCTCCAAAATATTTTTAAACTCTTTAAACCCATCAAAGAATTCAGATTTCTTCCCAAGAAAATATATCCATGTATTCTTCGAGAAGTCATCTATAAATGAGACATAGTACACATATTTTCCCAGTGATGGAACTGACACAGGTCCAAACACATCACTGTGTACCAAGTGTAAACTTTCCTCTACCCTCGATGCACCAGAGGGGAATCTTACCCGATTCTTCTTCCCATATACAAAATGTTCACATAAATCAAAATCTAGAGAGAAATTAGACATACCTTCAACCATACATTTACCATGTAGTAGTCGAAGTCCCTTCTCTCCAATATGGACTAGTCTTTGATGCCACAACATAGTATTTTTTCTAGATACCATAAGAGTTTTTTTATTCAACTCCAATCTCAGGAACAATGGAACTATTGCACCCATCACTAATAATTATTTCTTACATCTTATACAAAGTTTCAATACAGACTCCCTTCAACAACACCATTGCCCCTCGAACCCTCCTGTGGGTTTCTTTCTCAAACACTATTTTTACCCCTGCAACATCCATTTTGCTTATAGAAACCAATTTATTGCCAATCTTGGGATGTGTAGAACAACATGAAGTGTTCTAATCCTTCCATCCATGAGCTTCAACTTGTATTTTCCTCTTCCTATGATTTTGGTCGTCGATAAATCACCTAGGAAAACATCACCTCCATCATACCTTTGATATTCGGAAAACCACTCCCTATGAGGAGTCATATGAAATGATGCACCTAAGTCAACCAACCATGGCTCGTGATCTACATGTGTGCTTGAAGAAGGCGAGTACACATCCCCTCCTTTGGCCGAGGTTTTTTATTTTGTAGAAGGAGCATCTTCATATCCCTTCCCTCTCTCAACAATTTTGGATCTACATTGCTTCTTGTAGTTCCCTTCTTTTCCACATCTCCAACATACCTTTACAAAATTTTCGGGAGATTTAGATATTCCCTTAGATTTAAATCTCCCACTTGAGGATGTAGATCTATTTCTTTCCTGAGAGCATCCTCTTGCAAATACTGCATATACACTTTATCCTTCCATGTTCTTCCACCTCATCTCCTCTGACAACAAGGATGCGACCACATCCTCGAAAATTAATGTAGTTGTATTACTACCTATGGATACAACCAGACTATCCCATGAGTCTGGTAAAGAGAACGATAATTTGATACACTTTTATTCATTATAAATATTAATATCAATAGATAACAACTGACTTACCACTGTATTGAAGGTGTTCAGATGCTCTGTCACATAGTATCCATATTTCATCCTCAGGTTACAAAACTTCTTTCACAGGAACAATTTGTTTACCAGGGACTCAGAATGATACAAAGTCCCCAACTTATTCCATAAATCCTTGGCTGTAGCTTCCCTTGAAACATTCAATAATACTAAATCTGAGAGACACAACATGATTGTCCTCTTCTCCTTTTGATCCAACTTTTCCTAGTTTTCTATTGACGTTCCTAGAGGTGCAATAACTGGATCCACAATGATGCATTGGGATTTGTCCAACAACCAATATTCCATCTTGATCTTCCACAATTCAAAACTTTTCCCATTAAATATATCTATCTCTATTTTCAAACTGGTCGCTATTTATTTTCACTTGAAGAATCAATATCGTAGATCTCCCATTGTAACAAGGATTATCACAGATCTGAGCCAAGCCCTTATCCATAAAGGCATACCCATGAATCCAATAACAACTCTAATACCAAATTTAGATTTTAACCTTGAATGATTAATTACTGCAAATAGATTCTTAATAAAAACTAAGAAGATACAATGGCACACATGCACATTACACAAAGATTTTTACCTTGGAAACCCAAACTGGGAAAACCAACAACCTATTTAGAACCACACCTCTAATCTTATATTCATCATATCTTCATTGGATTAAATCAATGATTTTATAGCCTCCTCTTCCTCACAAAACACACATCTTCTTGAGCATATTATGAAACCAGAAACTCAACTTTCCTTAGCCTCCACAAGCGTCTCACCCATTGAACATGAACCTGTACAAGAAAAATACCAAGGATCCCTTATAGAAACCATAGAAATTAGCCCAAGGAAAACCTTGAAAATAAACCAAGGTCTAATATAACAACAAAAAGAGCGATTGGTTAAAGTTTTGTAGAAACACAATGATGCCTTCGCTTGGGATTAATATGACATGAAGGGGATCCACCTTGACCTATGTAAACACACACACACACACACATATCAAGGAAGGAGTCATACCCATTCGTCAACTTCAGTGTCGGATGAAACCAATGATGAAAGACTTAGTCAAAGAAGAGCTACATCAATTGCTTACAACTAATTTCATCTATCCCATTTTTGATAGCCAGTGGGTCTCCCCTCTTGTCATGGTACCAAAGAAAAATGGTAAATGGAGGAATTGTGTAGAATATCGAGAACTGAATAAAGAAAAACATAAATATCACTTCCCATTGTCGTTTATTGACCAATTCTTGGACATGTTCACAGGAATAAGTATTTCTCTTTACTTGACGGTTTCAATGGATGTAGCCAGATCCAAATCACCCCTGAAGAACAAGTGAAAACAATGTTCACCTGTCCTTGGGGGACATTCACTTCCCTTGTTATACCATTCGGGTTATGCAACGCCCCCGCCTCCTTTCAATGAGCCATCATAAGTATATTCTCTTATCTCGTTCACGACTGTGTGGAAATATATATGGATGATTTTACAACATATGCAGACAAATTTGATGAAGCATTATCTAATCTGGAAAAGACATTAATCAGGTGCAAGGAGTCAAATGTTGCACATGGTAATGAAAAGTGTTTCATGATGGAAACTGATGGAATTGTACTGAGACATCACATCTCAGAAAAAAGGTATTCAAATCGATCCAGAGAAAATAAAAAATAATACTCAATTTTCCAACTCCAACTTCGCAGAATCAGGTACAAATATTTATAGGATATGCTGGTTATTACCATAGATTCATTTAAAATGTTTCATGTATTACTCATCCATTATTTTCCTTAACAAATATATTGATTTTATATGGGCAAAGACATGCTAACATGCACTTCATGAATTGAAAGTCAAAGTGTCTGAAGCCCTTGTACTAAGAAGACCTAATTGGACCCTCACATTCCACATTTCCACAAATGCATATGACATAACTGTCGGAGGAGTGCTCAGACAACTCGAAGGAAAAGACCCATATGCAATCTACTATGTCATTAATAATCTCTCGCCTATTGAAATGAACTACACAGTAACTGAGAAAGTGTTTCTTGTTGTTATTCACACAATAAACAAGTTTAGACACTATATTACTGGATATCCTGTAATTTTTCATATTGATCATGCTGCTATTAAATATTTAATGAAAAAACCAATCACAAATGGCAGGGTCACTAGATGGTTGCTTTTATTGCAAGAATTTGATATTACCATTTTATACAAACTAAGAAAAGATAATGTAGTGGATGGCTTTGTTTCTAGAATAACATCTAATGAGAATGAACCTCCAGTAGAGGTCTATTTTCCAGACGAACACCTCTTTGCAATATCTACTAACTTACCTTGGTTTGCAGATATTTCTAACTTTTTGGCTGCAGACAAATTTCCTCATTACATGACTCCCAAACAATGATAAAGTGTAGTTAGGAAAAGTGAAATATTCTCATGGATTGATAGTTTCCTCTTTTACACTGGGCTAGATCTAATTATCAAAAGGTGTGTACAAAAGGAAGAAGTCCATGAAATACTAAAATCTTTTCATGATGGTCCATGTGGGGGCCACTTTGTAGATAAAAGGACTAGGTACAAGATACTCCACCAAGGGTATTATTGGCCCACACTGTTCAAAGACACCAAATAATACATGAAAATTTGTGATAGTTGTCAAATCATGGGTAGACCGGTACAAGCAGATGAAATTCCTCTAGAACCTTTTGACAAATGGGCCATTGATTTTTTTGGGACCAATAAATCCCCCATCTCATCGACACTCCTACATCCTTGTTTGTACAGACTATGTCACAAAATTGATGGAGGCAAAGGAATTTTTAGAAACAATAGAACAAGCAGAAGTAGACTTTCTCCACGAGGAATTTTTTGTAAGGTTCGAGATACCACATGAGATTGTGACAAATGGAGGAACTCAGTTCACATCACGACTTGTCAGAGATATGATGGACCACTACAAAATAAATCATTGAGTAACAACACCATATCATCCATAGGAAAATGGACATGTATAGGGGACTAACAAGATCCTTGAGGCCATCATTACAAAAACCATCAGATTACACCTCAAGGATTGGGCCGACAAACTCCCCGAAGCCTTATGGGACTACAAAACCACCTGGAGGACTAACACAAGATGCACACCTTATGAGTTATTCTATGGAAAGTGAGTACAACTACCCATTGAAACAAATATCTAGAAACTAAGGACAACAATACAACTTGGGTTGGAACTATCATAGGCTCAGAAGCAAAGACTGCTTCAAATCAACGAGTTGGATGAAATATGGCAGGATTCCTTACATCGATCCACAATCATACCTCATCAAAGGGTGAAATGGAATGATAATTTTATCAAGAAAAAGAAGTTTAAGGTTGGAGACTGGGAATTATTATTCGACTCCATATTCAAGGACTTTAGAGGAAAATTTCTCACCAGATGGCTTGGTCTGTATGAGATTAACACAATCTATGATAATGGGGCCATAAAACTCCACACCATTGATGAATACATGATTCCTCTAATGGATAATGGAAATAGGTTTCTCTTGTATCATCGAACCGTATCAAAATAAGACTTTTTGAGAAAAGTTACAAATGGGTGTTTCGAAAATGACCTAGAGCTCGTTCTTGTTGGATAGTTTGTGTTCCACTAAAAAAAATATATGGTTTAAAAAAAAAGAAAAAAAAAAAAAGGGCACTTAACAGTTTCATGATGGTTATGTCATGATCCTTCTCTAAAAACTTTTTCTTTCTATAATCTTCTTTTTTTTAGGGTCCATCGTGGAGAATGAAGTTGGTTCCATTTCCTATTGCTGCAACTCTAGCTTATGTGATTCTTGTTGTTGCAAGTCCCTTTGTCACAAATTTTTTTGTTGTTACAACTTTGGTTGTCACTATAATCTCCTATGTTGTGACTCATGTGACTGCAATTCTCTATTTCCACCACTATTCCTGTTGCTGCAACTCCCGTTCCTAAAATCCTCCACCACATTCATCCTTTTTCCCAATTCCTTAGGCTGCCACTCCATTTGCATCCCCCTATTCGCTTCACAGATTCCCATTCCATTACCTTGGCTACTACTCCATCTGCATCCCCCCATATTCACTTTCCAATTCCATTCTCATTGCCATGATTGTTACCCCACTCGCAGTCCTCCCATAGTATGCAAATTTCCCTTCCCCCATTCTTTTGGTTGTAACTCCATTGTAGACTTCCTTCATTACACAAAACTCACAAGTCCTTTTTTTAACCCAAATATCAGTTCGTTTTCATTGCTGCAGCTTTATTGTTGCGACTCTTATTGCTGCAACTCCACTTGCAACCTCATTTCATTTTTCCACCTTTCACCTTTTCCCTGTAGCACCGATATTGTGACTCAAATCCTCACCATATACCACATCATCTGTGCTGCAACCTTGTCGCTACAACTCTTGTGCCATGACTTCTTCCCTTTCACAAGTTTTAGTCATTTCATTTTTTTTTATTGTTGTAGCTTTGTTGATGCGACTCACGTCGCTGCAACTCTGATCGTAGCTTCACTCCATTTTTTTCACTTTCCACCCACACCTTTCCCCTCCATCACCCATGCTGCAATTTATATCCCCACCATCGAGATACACCATCAATACTGCAGTTCCGAAGGTGAAACAACTGTTGCTGTGACTCCACTTGTAGCTCGCATTTCTGATAGTGCCGACGCTGCAATTCCAACTAGAATCATTGATGGGGCCACATCCTTCATATCCAAGACTCAATCCGTGCCATAATCACATAACCACTCAAGGTAAGATATGACATGTATGTGTTCCTATTTGAATTTTCAATAAGTATGTTCAATGGCATGTGTCGATATCATTTTTCCGTAACTGCCACATCAAAGCATCATTACTATAATCCCCATTCCCATACCACCACCCTTATTGCCACAATTCTGAACTCACCACCCCATAATTCACATAGATATGCAAACATGAACACTTAGAGTTAGCATAGTAAATGAGCCATGGGTGGATCATTAATCCACAAAGAGACAATGGAACCAATGTTGCTGGAGGTTTATGACCACATCAGAGAAATATTGGGATGAGCATGTTGATGTTTGGTAGTTGCAGGAGGTACTTTTCCTACTAGACGACATTTCTTAGATGAGAAGAATATTCCAGAAGTAATAGAACCATTGGAAAAATGCAGAAATACCCCAGAAGAGAAGTCAACCCAGAAGGATAAATAATAAATGAAGTGACACCATCCCAGAGGAGAAGTCAACCCAGTAAGGAAGACATTAATACTATAAATACAAGGTGCCTTGGATCATTTGTGACAAACACTCTCACTCTCTTATCCACAGAAAATAAGGGCACAAGTACGAGGAAGGTGATGCAACAATTGCAGTAGCAAAAGATCTTTATTGTTCAGTGTTTGTGGTAACTCTCTATTGTGCACTACCCTAGTAGAGGTGCTCTACTCTTGTATGGTGTTGCTGGTGTAGTTGGGGTGGTATTTCAAGTTGTATATGTAGCTGGCCTTTGTGCTAAGGTTTATCTATTTGTTTCATGGTTGGACTTGTTTGGACAAAATCTCTCTAAGAAAGGTTGGCTGGGTTTTTCCCCCATTTGGGGTTTTCCCAGGATAAATTCTTGTGTCCTCTTGTAGATGTTACTACTGCTCTTATTTTTAGTATATATGCTAATGTGAAAGAATATCTAAATACTGGTAAACCTAATTTATTTGTATAAGTAAATAAAATCTATCATGGGATCATATCTGGTTACCTTTAGAACAATCTAACCACTGGTAGGAAGATCATATTTTCCATAGTAACTTGTTGTTGCAACTACAGTGACCTTGCCACTGCAAATCACTCTCCTTGTTGAGATCATTGAGCACTATCCTAAGGTCGTTGGGGTTAATTACTTCACTGGGAGTTTCTCCCTACCCTAACACACCCCCTGCAACCTTCAGTTTGCAATTTGGTGAAATATGAAAAATTTGAAATTTCTCAGATCTAGGATTTGTACTGGAGAAAATGAGTACCAATATGAGAGTTGAAGATAGAATGGATGGAGCAGATAGCTTTAGATCCTGGAAGCATAGGGTACTCCTCATTCTAGAATAGAATGAGTTATTGGATCGTGTCAAGCAGGTACTTCCAGAGTCATAAGAAGAGGGAGAATATGTATTTGTCTCAACACTCACAGGTACTATCACTCAGGGGAGTGATACTTTGCTTGTGAATAGAGGTGATTCCAAACACATGTTCGGATTCAGAATTTCCCTTACAAACTTGAAAGAAAAGAGCACATCCCTTCAAGTGGAGCTTGGGGATGATTCTAGACTTGTAGTCAAAGGAGTATGAGAAGCCTCACTTCAACTTGACTCAGGTAAGCCTATTTAAATTAAAGAGGTGTTGCTTGCACAAGGATTGAAGAAGAATATTCTTTCCATTTCTTCTTTAGAAGATAAAGGTTTTGGGTAGCATTTGTGGATGTCCAAGTTCTGTTGTGGCCCAAGAATTCAAACATAGATTCAACTACCATGATTGGTGTATGATAAGGAGGACTATATAAATTGAAGGGACATCAAGAAAAAGCCCTTGTACACAATGATGATAGTCATAGTGAGCTATGGAACTAGATACTTGATCACCTAAACTACAGAGCACTACCAATATTGAGTTACAGTTTTACCAGACATGCAGGTAGAACATGATGGGGTTTGTAAAGGATGATCACTTTGCAAGAATGCCAAGAAATGTTTTAAAAATAGTGACAGTATATCCCAAGGGATATTGGACATCATACATTTAGACACAAATGACAGTTCCCTCCCTAGAAAATTTTGTATACTATGTCATTTTCATAGATGACTACTCATGAAAGACATGGATCTACTTCTTGAAAGTGAAATATGAAGTCTTCATTAAGTTTCAAGATTGCAAAGCTTTGGTTGAAAACCTATCTGAAAGAAAGATTAAAGTATTGAGATCTGATAATGAGGGTGAGTATGCCTCAAATGAGTTCAAGGACTTATGTAGAGAAGAAGGGATTAAGAGGGATATGGAAACTTCCTACAATCCCCAGTAGAATGGGGTTGCAGAAAGGAAGAACATATATATTGTGGAAGCTTCCAAAGCGATGATCCATGAATAGAACTTACCCATGCACTTATGGGTAGAATCATATAGTAAAACTGTGTATGTTCAAAATAGAATTCCTCACAATATATGGGGGAACAAGACACCTGAATAGATACTCACTAGAAAGAAACCAGAAGTCAGTCACTTAAGGATATTTGGTTGTCCAGTGTATATGTATGTTCCTAAGGAGAAGAGAATGAATTTAGACCCTTCAAGAAGGAAGGGGATATTTGTTGGATACAATGAGACTTCAAATGCTTACCAAATATATGTTCCCAGTCAGAGACAAATTGAGATCAGTCGGGATGTGACATTTGATGAATATGAAGCATTCAAAATATTTAGAGAGTCTCAATTAGATGAGGACAGAGAGGAGTAGGAGGCTCCAAGGGATGTTGTGATGGTTGAATCTAATTCAAGGTAACCTGTTCTGGAGGTTCAAAATGAAGTAGAAGAGTAAAAAAGAGTGGTAGATCCACCCAAAGAAAATCTTGTTACTAGGAAGAGACCAAATTGGATTTAGGACACTTTGGAGGAAGCTGAAGGACATGAAACTCCTAAGGTACCTTTCATAGAGAGAAAGAGACCACACAGGTTTTCCAACTATGTGGCGCTGATGAGAAAAATCATTGATGCAAAACCTTCCACTTTTGAAGAAGCTACCAAGCATCAAGAATAGAAGGATGCCATGATGGAGGAGTATCAATCCATCATGAATAATGATGTGTGGTAAGTGGTCCCGAGACCATAAGGGAATTCAATGGTGACTTCCAAGTGGATCTACAAGATCAAGCATGCTGCAGATGGCAACATAGAGACGTACAAAGATAGATTTTTGGCTAGAGGATTCTCTCAAAAAGAGGGAGAATATTATGATGAGACCTTTTCTTCGGTATAAAAGTACACTTCCATCAAATAGATTATTGTGATTGCTTCCATGATGGGATGGAAATTAGACCAAACGAATGTCAAGACAACCTTCTTGAATGGTGTAACTGAAGAAGAAGTGTACATAGAGAAACCACAAGGATTTGTAATCCACGGGAAGGAGTCCCATGTGTGCAAATTAAGAAGGCTTTGTATGGGCTCAAGCATGCACCCAGGGCATGGTATGCCAGAATAGACAAATATTTGATGATCTTAGGGTTTACCAAGAGTGATGTAGAGACCAAACTTTACTACAAGGCTGAGAATGGTTTCCCGTTGAGCTTGGTACTATGTGTGGATGACCTGTTTCTAATAGGAGATGAAAATCTCATAGTTGGGTTCAAGAGGGATATCACCTCAAAGTTCAAGATGAAGGATATAGGGCTGATGCACTATTTCTTGGGATTGGAAGTGTGGCAAAGGCCAAATGATATTTTCCTTAGCTAAGGAACATATACTATTGAGATCCTGTAGAGATTCAGGATGATGGATTGCAAGTCCATGGCCAGTCCTATGATGACAAATCTGAATCTCTTGAGTGATTGATATTCATATTTGGTGGATCCCATTGTTAATGTTTATGCCATTATTATAGTTCTTTACATTTCAATAGATAAGAGCATCATAATAACAATATCACTGAGAAATACACATCCACAAGAGACACAACATTTATCCTGGGAAACCCTCTAGGGGAAGAAAACCCAGCAAAACTTCCTTATCATAAATAGCTTATACAATGTTCAAGAGATAACTCAAACCAATACAAAAATTCCTCCTCAAGAGATGTGCCACCATTCTTCTCCTCTCTCCAACTTGTAATTACAGCTTGCCTCATAAGAGAATGAGCAAGTGAGTTGTGTGTTAGAAGTAAGGCGCTAGCCTCTTATTTATATCAACCTGGCATGTGTGAAAGGTCACCATCTGGCAGGGATGACCTCTCACTCTGGGTGGGTAAACCCACCTTTAATTAATTCTGGGTCTTCCATTATAACTGCTGGGGACGACTTCTTATTCTGCACTTTGTAATTGTCCGATGACCAATCCGCAAAAGGGGATTTGGTCCTTATACAATTATTGACATGATTAATCCTCAATGGGGATTAATCCAATAACAATAATAATAATAATGAGATGATTAATCCTCAATGGGGATTTAATCCAATAACAAAATAATAATAATGACATGATTAATCCACAATGGGGATTTAATCCAATAATAATAAGAATGCTCTTCGCA
>ML778297.1:1691203-1726562 GCA_009831015.1 Picea engelmannii | reverse complement strand
ATTAATCCACAATGGGGATTTAATCCAATAATAATAAGAATGCTCTTCGCAGTTACATTATTTCAACACCCATGATGTACAGACAATTGATCAGATCCTTGATGTACCTGGTTAACACCAAGCCAAACATACGTTTTGCAGTGAATGCTTTGAGTTAGTACATGGTTGAAACTAGACTTGTACTTTGGATAACATTGAAACATGTGTTGAGGTACCTACATGGTACGATTGGATATGGATTGAGATATGTATCGAATGGAGAAATGAAGCTACATGGTTATATAGACTCTGATTGGGTAGCGAGTGCAGTGGAATGGAAAAGCACCTAAGGGTGTTGCTTTAATTTTGGATCATGTGTGATATCATGGTTGAGTAGGAAGTAGATGTCAATGGAACTTAGTACATCAGAGTCAGAGTATATTGCAGCCAATGTTGCAAGCTGTGAGGCAGTGTGGCTCCAAAAGTTGCTTGCAAGGTTATTTGATCTAGAGTTGGAGCCAACTTTGATACATTGTGACAATCAAAGTTGTGTGAAGTTGTCAGAGAATCCTGTGTTTCATGACAAGTCAAAGCATATAGAGATCAAATACCACTACATCCAAGACATGGTGCAGAGAGGATTTGTGGATCTCTATTACATATACACCGATGAGTAGACAACAAACATTCTCACCAAGCCTTTGTCTAGAGTGAAGTATGAGTACTTCAGAAACAAGCTTGGCGTGATGCAGAATTTCCTCCCTCATTGAGAGGGAGGCTTGATGTTTATCCTAAGGGGGGAATATAATCTCCCTTTGGCCAAGGGATTACCATATCAGTCATGTGAAGTGACTGAGGGAGTAATAAGTAGCCTATTACAAGTATTTCCTATGCCAGGCGAAGTGGATAGGTGTGATCAAGACTTGTAGCATGGTATTTCCTACACCATGCAAAGTGGCTAGGTGTGATTGAGACCATGGAATAACCTTTCCTAATCCATGTGAAGTGGCTAGGTGTGATTGGGGCTATGGTCATAGTCTTTCCTACACCATGTGAGGTGTGTAGGTGTGAATAAGACTAATGGGAGAGGAGAAACATCACGGCCTGATACAAGTCTTTCATATGCCATGCGAGGTGGCAAGGTGCGAGTAAGACTTGGAGCATGGTATTGGACCATGGGATAACCTTTCCTAATCCATGTGAAGTGGCTAGGTGTTATTGGGGATACTGAAGTAGTATTTCCCATACCATGTGAAGTGGATGGGTGTGAATAAGACTGTAAGAAAAGAAGAAGGAACATCACAAAACAATAAGGAAGACTACAACAATAGTTCTATACTACTAGATAGTATGGGTAGATGCGTGCTACTAGATGATTGCATCATAGTATTGGAGACCATGATGGATGATTCGAGCTATCTATCGCATGGTAGTAGTTGTGTGCTATTAGTTGATTGCAGAGTAGTTAGTGGACTACCAGAAGAAGACATCGTGAAATATACCTCCCTAGCTAAGAGGGAGTGTTGATGTTTGGTAGCTACGGGAGGTAATTTCCCTCCTAGATGACCTTTCTTAGACGAGAAAAAGATTCAAGAAGCAAGAGAACCATTGGCAAAATGTGGAAATACCCCAGAAGAGAAGTCGTCCCAGAAGGATAAATAATAAATGAAGTGACACCATCCCAGAGGAAAAGTCGGCCTAGTAAGGAAGACAAGAAGACTATAAATACAAGGCACCTTGGATCATTTGTGACACACACTCTCACTCTCTTATCCATAAAAATAAGGGCGTTGTTATCACACTAAGTTGCCTTGGGTCTTTAGCCTTTAGTTTCATCTTTTCTTAAGCCCTTAGATTTTAATTTTTTTATTTGTCCCCTTTAAAAGTGTGTTTGTTTTGGTCCCCTTGACAAATAAAGTTTTAATTCATGACTTATGTTTTGATCCTCACACATTTGTTTGACTTAGGACCATATTTTTATGACTAATCCTTTGATTCCCTTCATGAATTGACACTAGGATCAACTCACCCCACGATCAACTTGATTTGACATGCCATCTTCCTCACTCATGCCCTCGTAGCCTTGCCTTGCTATCCCCTTTTTCCTTTGCTTACTGTCTAATAATGTTTTGAAATGGAGGGCTACCAACTCATTAGGAGTTTCCGTAGTGCACTCCATGTCCATCATAGTCTACCATGATTTGTGGTTACGATGCTAATGTCATATCTTCCTTTTTTTCAGTGCCAGGGGTGGTTAAAAGATGCTTTCAATATTTCATATTTATGAGATCAGATAATGGTTTTTGAATTTTGAAAGACTCAAACTGTTGTACTGTAGAAACTACTAGTTCTGACCAGTTGGAAGAAACGATACCAGATCTGATGTTGAGGTGGATTCAGAGGCATAATTTCTCGTGACTCTTTCCTAAAATTTTGCTGAGGACTCGAACTATCTTTATTCCACAGGTATTCCATGTTCTTCCTCCTCTACACATCATTTTCAAGGAAAATTGGCACTCAAATTTTTTGTAATTATCGTGCCTGCTCAGCTGGGGGAGATCTTTCCTCACACCATCATACTAGTTTTTCACTCCATTCAAACTTGTAGATCTTGCCACATGTCAATTGATTTGATACATCTACCCACCTTTGCCACTGAGCTCACAGTATCCTAGCAGGCTTTATCCTCTGCATGCATGGTGTGCTACCTAGAGACACTACTCAAACTATACCGTTTCTCCCCTGCCTCATATGACAGTTGATTCAGTCTATTTTAACCCAGTTTTCAAAGACCATTACAGTGTATTATCTTCATCATATATTTTTCTCAGTGTTCATACCTGCACACATTCAAGGGAGGGATTTTAATAGCCAATTTTAACTAGCTAGCAACGAGTCTGGATTAAGGGAAATTCTTGTAAAAGGGCAACCTTGTAGACTTGAGCTTTTACTCTTTTATCCTCCCGGGTTTCACCACTCCATATCCCTAAAGATCTTATCCTAAACTATGGAGATCCCTCAGAAGAAGAAGTCACACAAGGGAGGTAATGTGGTTAGAATTGAGACTGTAGACATGCATCTATTCGAGGAAAATCTCATGGAAAAATAAGTTTTTCAAAGGGTGGGATGCCTTTCTTTTTGCCAAAATATGCAAAGAGGTCATCCTGAGGTGACAAGGAAGTTTGCCTTACATTTTGATGGCATGAAGACCAAGGTAGGGGACCTAGAGTTTGAGGTGTCTAATACCTCTATTTCAACTGCTACATGAATCCCTATCACTGGTGAGAGATGGTTTAAATCCATGGCCTTAGATGCAACCTATGCCAAATATTTCCTCAAGCCTGAATATCAAGCTGATAATCTTTCTAAAGGTGTTCCAATAAATCATTTGATTGAGTAGTTTGATAAAATATTGAGGATCATTCAGAGGTACTTTACATGTGAAGGGAGGTTCAATACACTATACCAGTACCATATAAGGCTTCTGCAACATTTTACTGGTAAAATAGAAATGAACATTCCTTACTATTTTCTAAGGAGCATAGGCAAGATGTCAGACATGGTTCAATACAAGTCTAAGGATGTGGATACTAGCATCTTTCATTCTGGGTTGATTAGAATGTTGGTTTCTGAAAAACTGGGTAAGAACGATATCTCATGGGAACATTTCATTATTTCTTCTCACATGAAGTTGGATATAGAAGCTACTCCTCAGTCACAGATAGAAATCCCTTTACAATCCACTAGTGTTGATAAAGCAGGTACTAGCAAGAAGATAAAAATAAGAGTTCCTATTCAGGATCAAGAGGCCATCAAGGAGGTTGCAAGAACTAAGGAGGAGGCTTATCATTCCCCACAGAGAGACCTTTCACCACCTCCTCCACTAGAGTTAGAAGAAGCCCCTTCTTATACTAAAACTGCAACCAAGAAATTGAAGAAGCTACACTTCTCCTCATCTCCTTTAGAAACCAACATCAAGGCCATAAGGCCTTTCACAAGAGAATCAACTCTTAAAGAGGTTGTTGAAGAACATGCCCTACCAAAAGTCTCTATCCTTTAGAAGAAGAAATAAAAGGGCCAAGGCATATAAAATCCTATGGAAAAGAAAGAACAAATCCATATATAGAAGAAGAAAGATAAAGGCAAATGCATCAAGAAGCCTGTTAAGGTAGACACAATAATTCCTATGCAGCAGGAAGAGGAAATCATGAAAAATCCTGCTGAGACTATTCACATCACTACTCCACCTAGCAGCCAAACATTTAAAAGATTAATCAGGAAACTCAGGGATGCTAGGAAGGAGGTGACTCATTTGAAATAAAAAACCATGTTTGACAGGGTTAATATTAAAGAACTCATGGATGGCTACAACCACACCCTTGATCTAACAAATTTTGTAGCAAAAAAGGCCCAACCTCTCCATAAGCAACTCAAAAACCTTTATAGGCAAAACATATACTTTCAGTCTTAGAACATGTTGACGGGCGAAATTGACCGTCCGTCAACTGAGAGAGTGGAACCGGTCCGGGGTTGTCTAATAACCCAAACCGTTTGGGATGAACCACCCTGATGGGTTTAATGGCTCCGTTAGCCGATAAAAGGTCCTAAGAAAACCAAAGAGAAAACTAATCTAAACTAACTAATCTAACTAAAACTAAATAAAACTAACTAATAACTAAAATATAACTTATTTACAAAATATACAATATCTACAAAATACAGATTTAAATAAAACCTGGAAAACTCATTTTCTTTYTGCCCTAAGACAGAGAAAGATATTTTTGTTGATTTTATGATTTTATGAACAAGAAATAAGACTAACTAAAATTAAACAATCTAATATACTAACTACACATATATCTAACTAAAATACTAACAAATATACTAAACAAATAAACAACAAACAGACCTGGAAACGCTCCAGATTTGTCCTGTGTATGATGACTTCGAAGCTGGTCGGAGGAAGTAAAATCGCACCGAATGAACCAGAAGATTCTCATAAACGATAGCTGCAATGCTCTTTGAGTTTGTTTACAGGACAAACAAGACATAAAAAATCATAACAATTATATGATTTATAAATCTCTGCAATAAGGTAAACCTGTTATGCAAAAACTTATACTTAATAATTCAATTGATGAAGAAGAGAAATCTGTCATTCACAAACTAAATCAAGTAATTGCTATGTTTTTTTTATACACTGGAATAAATCAGATATGGATTATATTGATTAAATTATATCATTTGCAAAAGACTAAGATAGCTAAAGTAGTCATTAACCAAATGCAAATTGATACACATAAACATGAAACAAAATATTGATATTATGAAATGCTAAAGCTGTAGCAGAACATCAAATTCTGTCTCAGTCTGTATTAAAATTCAATATCCTTATTCTCCCACGAATGAGGATGATGTTATTACAAAAATAATAAGTATTTATAAGTTTTTCCACAGGGTAAAACCTCCCTGTGGCAGTTATCAAACTGTTTACATAAATCTGGGAATATATCCCATGTTTAACTAAACTAAGAAACTAAAATAAAAGTAAAACATCTAAATATCCTCTAAACTATCCATCAAATCCCATGCAATTCGAATTTACCTGAAACAGGCCAGAAATGAACAAATTAGAAAGCTATTTTATTAATAAAACAATAAAGATCTAATTCTATAGACTAGCTACATAATCATCTGATTCTGTAGCTAGTCTAAAATAACACACAGAATCAGAAATACAATTAATTGAAAATATTTTAAAGAATCTAAATTCAATTACCATCCAATCACTATTTGAAAACAAATAATTAAATTTGAACTTGTTATAGCATTCAAAATCAAACAGGATCATAATGAATACAGAGATAAGAATACTCTGTTTCTTGTTTATTACCAAGAGTCAGGTAGACAGAGTCAAAATCAAACAATTTCGAAATCGTTTCAAATCCAATTTGAAACTAATAATCAAAACAAATCGTAGGCAAACGTTGTGTTTTTTCAACAATAGGAGATAAGATCGGATCGAAACCAAAATCATTATAGCTGTCATAACATAGTAAACGATTCATGCCACAAGTGGATTAACTCAAACAGGAGCAAGGATCAACTCAAATAAAATCGTAACCAGATTGATTGACTTTGATCAAAATCATAATAGAATCAACAAAATTCGTAATTGGTTATTGCAAATTGGGCAAATAAACTCGATTGGTATTGAACGAAATTGTTAACTTCAAACGAATTATAACTGATTTTAACATATATATAAATTGTGAATCCGGATGTAACCAATCTCGTTCTACAAATCAAAATTAAACAGAGCATCCATTGCAATACGAATCCAACTCATAACATGGTCGAGCTAACAATACTCCAATCAATGTGAATTAACCGGATGGGGTTTAGCATAATCGTTATGAATCAAATCTATTCCATGATTTGGGCATGTTTGTACAGGCTCAAATAAAAGCAATGTTTCCAAAGAAACAGAGTCAAATTGAAAACGATCTGAGTTGTATTTCTGTTCTTTGAAGGTCATATTACATAGCAAATTGTAACAATTAACCTCATCAAAATCGTTGCAAATCATAGTGTATGAATCATAACGAAATCGAATCGAAGTGTGATCGTATTCTAAATTGAGTATGAAAAACATTTCCTGTCTAGAATAGATACAAACACATTCGATTGACAGCGAATCATCCCCTTTTAACTCAATCAAACAAATCAAATCCACACGAATATCAATCAAATCGATGAAAATCTAAGAGCGGCTAAACTGGGAATGATCAAATCACATATCAAAACGAAATTCCATTTATTTTTAGCAAAGAAAAACAATTGTACAGGATGAACACCGAATGACAGAGGCATTTGGATGAGTGACTGAGCTATAAAAACTGAATGCAAATCATTATATCAAAAATGATATCAAAATCCATACCTAGGAGGATTGATCAAGGGTTCAAGAGTGTGAGAGGCTAGACAGGTAAGAGGGAGTTCTGAAGGACAGATCTGAAAAAATGCATACAGACCCAAAACGCATGTTCCAACCACTGAAAAATTGACCTGTAAAACAAGATCTATATCTCTGTAGTGACTCACTTTCTGAGGAAAACGCTCACAATGAAGGTGAAGGGGCTAAAAACAGTTCTGGGTTTTCAACGGTTTGATCTAATTCAAAACCGTTCGCCCATAATCGCTCACGTAAAAACATGACTCTGGGGAAATTACGGGGGCAGTCTTAAGCAGTCTTCTCTGGAAAAAATGGAACCAAAACCGACTGTGAACACCATGGGGGTTCAATTCTCCCTTCAGGATCCAGGAGAGAACACACAATGAGCCAGGTTGAGGGACAAGGGTTTGAACAGAGTAGGCTCAAAGATTTTCCCAAAAATCAACAGAGGTAACCCTGTAAAGAGGTAGGCATTAATGCAAAGTGTGCGAGGGTAGTAGAGCTTACTTCTGCCATGCATAAGAGTTATTATGAAAGTACAACCACCAATTTACATAGCTGTTCTACCCACTATAGAATAGTTTAACACTCATGTCACTTGCCCAACCAACGAAACAATGGTAAGTGTATAAACAATGCGTTCAATCAACGTTATACCAAAGTTTGAAACCATTAATCATACGATTCAAAACTAAAAGCATAAGTTTAACCATGCGCCATTGCATTGTAATAGCTCATATCCATCGTTTAACCAATGTTCCAACATGTAATCATATAATCAACAAACCAATAGTTCTGAAAACACAAGACATAAATGAAAGATTTAACCATAACACCCATTGCATTTTCACGAAACCAAAGGTCAAGTAAATCAAAATAAAAACGCAAATCCAAATATTAATGCATTGAAAACTCAATGAAATCCAATCACACAATCAATATAAGGATGTCCAATGAGTATAGTTTGAAAGTTCTTCCAACTACATAATGATAAACAAAAGGTAAGCGCAATAGGCATATCGATAAAAAGATCATGACAGTTCAGATAGTGATTGAAATATGACTTCGAAAGATTAAGTTTTCACGCTTACAGTCATGAAAACAAAACGAAAATAAGTGTGTAAATGTCGCAAGAAATGAAAATGTCATTTATTTGAAAATTGCAACGAAAACTTGATGTTTGCAAGACATAGGTGTAAGCAACTTATAGGATTATAAAAAAAATGTGAGTTGGCTGCCAACAGAACATAAAGCTCAAAACAAAGCTACAACATTTCCAAGACGAGATGGCTCAAAGAAACTTGGAAGTGTTGATTGAAGATACTATTGAACAAGAGAAGCCAACAACCAAAGAAAGCATAGTTCCAGTGAAGAAGCCTACTACTGCTAAAGGGAAGCATGTTGTTTTGCCAAAGGGAAGTCTTCCTTCCACAAGAAGGAGTGTCAGGTTGATGAAGTAGTTTTTGAGAGGTGAATTTCATTTTTGAGGTGAATTGCAAGAAGATGTAATTAAGGAAATACTTTCTCTGCCACCTATATAGGCTATATCGGCTTCTAAATTCATGCTATTCAGATTTTTGGTGATCTACAAAGAGTTGATATTTTTGACACTAGTAGCGCAGACTTTCCGTAGCGCTACAAAATTGTCTAAACTTCAAAGTTCTATCTATATGTTTTCTATAACACTACCTAAGTGCCTAAGAATGATGCAGCGATGGTGCTACTAACTTCCTGGGGGTGCTACCAAAACTATCAACATTGAAAGGATGGTGCTGCGAAGTTAGTTGGGTGCTATCGAATTGTAAGTAGATGCACAGAATGGCACTACCAAAATTATGGAAGAGACTGAATTCTACACAGAGGAACATAAGATGGCGCTACCAAAATTCTGGCAGAGACCTAATTCTACATAGAGGCACATAGGTTCACGCTACTGAAATTTTGGTAGCTACCAAATGCTACACAAAGGTATACATGGCTTGGTTCTACCCATTCAACATATCTATTTTGGAGGTCTCGCTACAAAAGCTCGCTACTAACATATACTCAGAATATAGGGGGCCTAAATTATCACCTTAGTGAATGGTTAATGATGTGGAAGACAGACAAAGATAGCAACTGATAACATGATGACAGTTACAAGCATCTAAAGGAAAATTGGCACATATGGAGATGTGCATCAACAAAATATCAAGTTAGTTCAAAGTTGGTTGGATCAGTGGCCAACATTTTCCCTTTTTATAGCACAATTTTAGTTTAAGCTATTAAATGAAATAACTACTAGGAGATTTTCATGGGAAGAAGGCCAACTCGCACCTCCAGTTGTTGCCTCTCTTTTTTGTTATAAATAAATAGATGAAATTCTTCAGTAGGTTCGAATGGTTGAGCTAGGCTCCCTTACACTGTAATATTTTGATAAAGTTACTGTGAACTGGTTATGTACTTGATTTGAGACATCTTGGTTAATAGAAATCAACTTATTATTCCAACTTATTTGCTTCTGATGATGAAGTGTTCATGCTTGAATTATTCACATGAATTGTTGTGGTGATATTATGATGTATGTTTGATTATAATATTATTATGATGTTTCTTTAGTGTCCTTAAACTTTGAACTCAAGAAGATCTTGTGTTAGAGTTTTTCTTCCTTAGGTTGTCTGCGAACTTGATGTTTACGACAACCTCTACATTCCTCTCACTGAAGTCTTCCCTCTTTTCACATTTACTCCCACTTACTAATTGAATTTAGTCAAGACCTCAATTTATCATGCATGCTAGCCCATATTTCTGAGTTAGAACATTATCATCTTGAGTCTTATCCATTTGACCCCTTAAAAAACTCTTGTACATTTACATATAACTTGATGGGTACTAGGCTTGCCTTCCATGCAATATGAAGGTGATTCTTAGTGCTATCAGGTGCAAGTCTGAGGAAGGTCACGGAACAACTGCAGTAGCAGAATATCCTTATTGTCCAGTGTTTGTGGTAACTCTCTCTTGTGCGCTACCCTAATAGAGGTGCACTATTCTTGTATGGTGTTGCTGCTACAGTTGGGGTGGTATTTCTGGTTGTATACGTAGCTAGCCTTTGTGCTAGGTTTTATCTGTTTGGTTCATGGTTGGAATTGTTTGGAAACAATCTCTATAAGAAAGGTTGGTTGGGTTTTTCCACCATTTGGGGTTTTCCCAGGATAAATTCTTGTGTCCTCTTGTGCTTGTTAATGCTGCTCTTATTTTTCAGTATATATGATAATGTGAAAGAAGATCTAGTCTGGTAAACCTAATTGCTCTATATAAGTAAATAAAATCTAACAGAGCGGGCTATATGGAGTATGTGTTACGATTACAGGGATACAACAATGAGATCACGCTAGAATTTGCTATAAACTATGCAACATAGCGCTCCATAGTTTCATGAACACATGTTGAGGTCAGAGAGGAAATTGTGGCCGAATTCACTGAGATACCTCGCATGGGAAAAATATAGTATAGCCAAAGTACTTCTCACCCAGAAAGTCTGAGGCAATTCCTTGAACCATGGGAAGATTTAGTCAAGAAAGGAACAAGATTCAACTGCTAGTCATTACCTTGCTCATGGGAAGACACAACTGTCTTCGTTCAACATTAATTCACTTGCGAAGGATGTTATGGCACTATCTACATTCAGTACCTTCTCCTGCTCGACCATTTATGCCATAACCGATCGATAAATATGTTGTATTTCCTATTCAGGACATTACAAACAATGGTTGTGCCCTTTCAAAGGGAGAAGAACCCTAGGGAGATTATATATCATCACAACCTCATCAAATTACTGTTCGAGCATGCGTTGCAGAAAGAGAGCCGCACTTGGAACAATATTGTGTAGCCACCCGTTCTCCTTAATGAAAATGAAGTTGTTTCCCTTCAGGAAGTTCAACAAGAAATGCCTTCACTTACGAATCCATAAGAGACTATCACTACAACACTTCCTCTAGAAAATGAGGCCACAAAGACAGAAGGAGCGACTACTACAACTTCACAAAAGAAACCCAAGCGAAAAAGCAAGGAAAAATCCCGCCATGCCACAACTATGGAAGAAGTATATCGTGATAGTGATGCAGAGATAGCGACCAACAAATCAGGCACAAAGTGATTGCGAGGGTTTACCAAAAGGCCACCTCCCGTGCCAAAGAAATGAATGAAAAAGCATGAAGCTGCAACTTGGCATAAGAAATGAAGAACTGCCAAGCCCAAGGAGCCAGTCCAGAAGGAAAACCAAGAAACAAAGAAAGTCAAATCCTCCCCTGCTACACAAGAACTAGAGGAGCATACTCACCTGGACGCCTAGGAGCCAGACCAATACACTCTCGGCAAAGGTCTCACTACTCTCCTAGAAGCATACACAGATAAGGAAGAGTTTGCTACCTCCAATGAACCACAAGAACTAGTGGAGATGCCTACTCAAGAAAAATCTCCAACGTAAGGCAACACGGATGTGAAGGAGAAGCCTCTGCTCTTTCACCAAAAACAATAGAAATCACTCCTCCAACAAAATCACCCAAGATTCTGGAGCCACAAATGGAAAATAAAGAAGACTCTGGTAGTACAAAGGACAAAGGACAATTGGACATGCTCATCAACACAATAATCAACATAATTGAGGGAAACTAACTAGAAACAATGTCTCTTGCTGAAACAAAAAGAGGCACTCTCAAGGAATCAAATGCTTCTACTTTGGAGGAAGATAAGCATGAAATATAACCAAAGTCCCCTACTGTCACACAAGATCCAGTAGAGGGACTTCTTGGGGAATAATCTACACATTCACCAGAAGAAAAAAGATTAGAAGAAGTCCCACTAGGCGACTCCTATGAAGATGGTTATGTTGCCACACCAGACCAAGGCCTACAACAGTCTTAGCCATAGGCGTCTACCTCAATCACTCCCAGATGGGTAAGAATTCTGCACTCTCTCCCTATCTATGCCTCTTTGGTGTGAGAAAACAAAATGTTGAGGGTGAAAAATTTAAGGCTTAAGATCAACTTGAAGATTCTCAGAGAAGACATTGAGGAACATAAGGCACCTAAAAAATCAGGTTACCCTGCAACAAGTCCTCTTGCTAGAGGGGAAACCTTAACCAACTCATAAGAAATAGGTCAACCTAGGGAGACAGAAGAATTAGTTGTCCAAGCTACATATTGTATGTGAAGTGATAAATCCACTTAGAAAGAGGTAGAGACAAAACAAACAAAGAATCTCCAACATAAGAGCATATCAATGATGACAAGGAGGCAACAAAGAAGGGAATATGTGGTATCAATGACCCCCAGAGTCACCTTGAATTCTCTAACACCGAGTGATCGTAGTTGCATGAGGACATACACAAATTTGGACCAGGGGAGATGACGGGCGCCTAAAATGGCATACTTTCAACACCCATCTATACCATTTCTCTTATAATTTTACGTTTATCACTTTCCTTTTTGATACTTCCTTTATCCAATTCACCTCATTTATCACTAAGGTATGGATCCTACCCCATATGCCATTATTACATTATTTTTTCATAATTATTAGAAAATAAATCATTAATTTTAGTCACTAATATTGTTATACAAGAGAATATAGTGTCTACAACACCTCAAAGTGGCTACAACACCTCTCTGCTACAATTCCAAGTGATACGATTTCGAGCGCTAACCTAGTTGTTTTGATTCCAGATGTAAATCAACTGCTGCAACTCAAGGTGCATTTGTAATTGCTGCAACTCCAGACAAACCATTGCAACTCCGAGCACACATCTCATTGTTGCAAATCCAAATATAGCTCACCAACACATTGGTCAACGATGTAGTTGGAATTCGAGAGCTGGAAGTTGGGAAGAAACCTCCACGAAGGAAGGAGACATGAGACAAATGGGAGACTAAGGAAATCGGTTACCTATCGAGTCAACATACACCCATTTCCCACTAAAATTGTAAGAATATTTGTAAGTGGATGAACAAACAGATTCTCATGAATTTCCATTCGATGTTTGTATAATTTTAGAATAATAATCACATTTTATAAAAACCTCGACTCCCCAGAGTCGAGGAGAAGAAATTTTTTCTGGTAATTACAATTTGTTATTGTATCTTTTAACTTATGACATTATAATTTTAGTTCCGACTTTCTAGTTGCATGTTGATATATTGATTGATCGTGTGATATTGGTTATGTAGCCTAGTACCTCTCCTAAGGGGGTAGGGCCCCCTCCTTAGTTAGGTACTTCTTGTAACAATAGTATTAGAATTGGCATTTTACTCTTTTTTTTTTCATTCAGTTTATTCTATCATTAGTTACTTTTAGTTGTTGTAATTCCATGTTGATAACTTTCTTCATATGTTGTAAATGTTTTCTAGTTTTTTGTCATTCTAGAATTAGAGTATAGTTATTGGATTTCAAAACTATCTTCATCTACACAACAATGTTACTATTTATGAGTGGTTTGGTTTTCTAAGTCTTAACCTGCAATTCATATTTTTGTAACATCACAACCATTCTGTGATTTTCTTTGCTATAACTCGTGTCTCTTCAGTTTGGGTTATAACATAATCCAATTACTACGATTCGTGTCGCTGTAATTCAATTGTTAGATTTTTTTTTGTGTTGCATCTCTATTGTTGTAACTCATGTTGTTGCAACTTTGTTTGCAACTGCACTTAGTGTGTTTATTGTCTGATTCTCTTTAGGTTTAGTTTTTACGACTTTGGATTGATATTATTGGATTAATATTGAATGAACAAACACTTAATTATTGTGACAACACAATACATTCATTATACTCGAGGAAGTCACCAATAGATCATAAGCACACGTTTCAATTTCCACAAGTGTAATTTCAATTCCTGCAAGTTTGATTTCAATTTCCGCAAGTGTGATTTTAATTCCTGCAAGTGTGATTTCAATTCTAGCAAGTGTGATTTCAATTCTTGCAAGTGTGTTTTCAATTCTTGCAAGTGTACTTTAATTTCTCTAGAGCAAATTAGGCCTTAACATAGGTTGGTGACTTAATTATAGTATAATTAGTCTTTGAATTGTGACATTAAAGTGCTACAATGACATAGTCAAAACAACACTCTTCTTGCATAGATTGTGCGTGATAGTTCGCAAGTTCCATACAAGCCCCATATTGATAATTAAATGTACAACTCTTCATGTGTTTACTAAGTTAATTAGAAAGTAATTGAAAGTTCCATCAATTATATTGTCATATTCTTGGATGTGGAACTCAAATGTAACCAGTTCCTTCTGTTTCGGGGTTTCTACCTCTTCTCCCATACCTAAAAACTTTTCTCCCCCAAAATATTCATTTGATTCTACATAGTGATTAGGATATTCAACATGGTTCTTAAGTAAACCTTTATCTTTAGGGTTTATGGATTCAGATGTAGAAGAGACTATGAATGCGTCATCTGTAGAATCAACTTGATGGGGACTTTCTATGATGTTAGATGTTATTTTCTCACTTTGGATTCCAGATTGGGACCCTGAGTTTCCTTAAGGGTTTCCTCATCCTACCGATCTTCCTACCAGGGGGTCAATATTGTGGGTGGCTCCTATTGCACCACATCCATGATGATTTTTACCTCCTCAAGTCATACATCCTAAGGTATCCTAATAATGAAATTCTAGAAAAGAAATTTAAACTAGCCCAAATGTTTCCCTGTTTTCTAGTGTAAAACAAGCGACCTATGTCCTTTAGTGCCTCCCCAACAATGGTGCCAAATATGAAAATGTTTTTATATGAATGGGTTTTAAGGAAAAAAAAACTCAATGATTTAATTCTATCAACCAAGGTTCTTATGGTTCTTATGAGGCACATACACTATCTGTGCAAGACAAAGGATACTTGAATCAATTGTTGAGGGAATGGAACTCTAATTCTCAAATTTAAAATAAAAAGTAAAGATAAAAAAATGCATGAATACTTAAACAACAAAAAAGTTCTTGAAATATGAACTGGGAGTTTTACTTTTAAGTCTAATTAATGCAACCTCATGGATTGTGAACACATAAACAACATGTCCTCTTTCCAACTATTTCTAACACCCATCATCTAAATATGAAAGAATTATGCAATTAAACTACAAATCTAGCACAACTAATAGAAATCACTGAATACATCTTAAGCATACAGCTGCAAACTATAAATTATAAAGGAAAGCAAGAGACACACAATTCTACAACTTGCATATATATATATATATATATATATAACCATCTATCCAATCACAACAATAGACATAAGAAATTATACCTACACACATAAAAGAATTAGGCATTTTGAAACCTTGCGGAGTGGGCCCTTGCTTCAGGTGCCTAACTACCTCAAAAACAATCAAAACACAAAACTACAACTTCTCAAAGATTTATGATATGAGTTAGATTTTATTAATATAGAAAAATGAGTTCATAATTTCATCATAGCTTCAAAGATTTGTAATAAAATAACAATATCTAGCAACATTCCCTCTTGGAGACAAATCTTATACATATATAGAACTGGGTCAAACCCAATTTTAGCAAGCGAATAACAAAGAAAATAATGATAACAATTTATCTCATGTGCGCCAAGTCTAGTTCGTTGGAGAAGGGGCTCGATCCACCACTCATATGGCATCATCGACATGCGAACGAACCCTGTATAACAACAATAACTCCCTTCATAACTCTTATTCATCCAAGATCCCTGATCAACAAGTGAGGAGAAATATTCTCAGTCATTCACACTCCAACTAGAGCCCGCAATCCCTGTTGGTAGTTAAATTTTGTTAGAATAGTTCCAACAACTCTCCAAAAATGGAATATCATAGTAATTTCATCCCAAAATATCCTTTTGAGTCATGTTATCACATATGATCGAATTCCCTGCTCAAAAATATGCTTCATAACCAAATTATCAATGTCTATATATTTATTAATAACCTAGGAAAGATGCCCTACACTCCATATTGATGCAACCCCTACGGGCTGGCATGACCTCCTGGTCTAGGATCATATCTAGCAGCAACTGAATTGGCTCTCGGGTCCTTGAAAAACCCCTAAGTTTTCTCTTTTCCATAGGCCCTCCAACTTTAGAGATGAAAATCTTCAATTCACGAGGGTCTCTTTCGTCCGGCGAAGTTATGAAGGAGACCCCAGGCTAGAACCAAGAACTTAGCAAAAAGGGCTCGTTTGACACTTCGAGACTTCGGGACTCTAGGATAAATCACCCAAACACAACACGCTCGAATCACCTAGAGTGGTTACCGGACGAACCTGGTCATAAAGTGACAGACTAGCATTTTTGGGTCCTCACCCTATCCTTCCACTAATGACAAGACTTGATTGGATAGATAGAAAGGATCCTATGCTCTTGAATATCTACGACTAGGTTTATTCCGATACTCTGGGCTTTTGGAGTTCCTCTGCTCTAACCAACAACACCCCAACTTTCTGGAGTGATAAATCCCCAAAAGTCTTGGGGATATAATGCCCCCCACTCTCCTATGATCAACATTTATAAACATTCTAGAACTCTGGGGTTCCTTTTCTCCAAACAACTATGAATAAACTCCTGAATGGCCGAATCTTTGAATTGCTGAAGGGCTTGGAGATCTACGACTGATGATTCACTATATCTACGTCGATGATTTGTGGGTAAGATCGATGGTTTATGGGAAGTTCAAGGTCCAAGTGCATAATCTGGACCGTCAATTCCTTACCAAAGGATTTCAAGGGTTCCCTGAGCTCTAGCCAGGAATTCTGCACTCACTACTTCTCCTGAGCTTGGTCACTTTAAGGAAGTGAAATTCAATGCACTCCTTGCGCTTCCCTCTTGAGCTTTGACCTTTAGAAGTTATGGCATGTGTACTCCTTGGACTCACTTTCCTTGGCTTTGGATTTTCAAAGTCTCGTCCATGCACTCCTTGCACTCACTTTGTGCAAAATCGCACTGTCTCTCTTGAGCTTCTGAAACTATGAAAGGTTCGACCTTTGCACACCTTGCATTGGCACTGTGCACTCCTTGCACTAAGATTACTAGAAGAGAAACAATTGAAACTTAAACATAATCATAAAATCATTCATGAAACATACAAGTATACACACACATACACAAATGAAACAACACAATATCTATTTGGTTTTAGAAGGAAAAAAACAAGTTTACAATATTCTCTTAGGAAATTTTGGGAGTATTTCTCTTCTCTTCCCAAAAAATTACTTTCAGCATAGATTACATTGATTTATACATGAATTGGCTTCTCGATCCTTCCCTCCAGGTTGATCTAGTGCTTTCACATCTTAATAAAAGAATTCCTATCGCTAAGATACCATAGCAAATGCACATTTACAAACTTAGATATGAGTTGATGCTAAAAATATGTACAATCCTACAGTCATTTAAAGACAATTACAACCTTCTGGATATACATACAATGATTCTAGTCTTTAGATATCAGGGGATCTTTAATTACAAAGGTCTCAAAATTAAATGTTGCATCTTCCTTGGAATCCAAACGAGTTAATGCACATTGTGTTTTACTCTAACACATCTCCCACAATGCTTCATTAATTGTTCCGATGATACTCCTACATCAGACTCCCCTAGACAAAATATTCATGGACTCCTGTCCATGAGCTCCTCAACTCCCTTTCCATGTTTTTGAATGTCTGCTTCAGTCAACCAATTGGCATATTCTATTGGATGGTCCCTCAATTTTACTAAGTATTCATAATAGACCTTTCTCATGCTTCTTTTAGAAATCCTCTGATTTAAAATATTATCTATCTATAGATTTTCTGCTGTGGGCTTCTTTTGCATCCACTGGACTTCCTCCTGGTAATATGCTTCTCCCATGTCATCCCCTCTGTAAGGATATAAGTCTTCTACATTAAATATCGGTGAAATTCCAATGTCCTATGGAAGCTCAATCTCATAAGCATTTGCATAAAATTTTCTGAGGATTTTACAAGGTCCTATATTCTTCAGCTTCAATTTATTATATTTCCCTTGTGGTAATATTTCCTTTCTCAGATGTTCTAGAACTTGGTCTCCAAATTCAAAATTTGCCTCTTTCCTTTTCTGATATACTTTGTCCTTGTATCTCTAGTTGCTATTCTGCAACTGGCCTTTGATTTGTTCATGCAATTTCTACATTTCTGTAGCAAAGTCTTCTGCTCCCGCACTCCGAAATTCAGCTTGTCCCAAATCTATTAATTCGAAAATTCCTATCGGGTGCATTCCATATACTATCTGGAATGGGCTCTTTCCAGTACTCCTATCTGGTGAATCATTATATGAAAATTCTTCTTGAGACAAAACTTAATCCCATTGACTCTTATGTTTAGACACCGAAATTCTCAACAAATTTCCCAATCTTCTATTCACTACCTCAGTCTGTCGATATTTCCAAGGATGATATGATAAACTGAAAGACATATTTGTCCCCAATTTCTTCCACAAAGTCCTCCAAAAGTGTCCTACAAATTTTGTGTCTCTGTCTGAGACTATGCTCCTAGGCAGTCCATGCAATCTCACAATCTCTTTGAAAAACAAATTTTCTATGTGAGTAGCATCACTCATTTTGTTACATGTTATACAATGTGTCATCTTTGAAAATATGTCAACTACCACAAAAATTGAATCATTCCCCCTTTGGGTTCTTGGCAATCCCATAGCAAAATCCATACTTATAGCATCCCATGGCCTATTTGGAATAGGCAATGGTTGGTACAACCCTATATTTTGTTGTCTTCCTTTAGTATATTGGAAAATTATGCATTTGTTCACAAATTTCTTCACATCATATCCCATGCCTGGCCAATAATATGAAGAAATCAATTGTGCATATGTCTTATCATGGCCAAAATGCCCAACCAATCCTCCACTGTACTTTTCCTTCAGTAGATTGTCCCTCATTGAAAATTTCAGGATACATAACTGACTCCCTTTGAACAACAATCCTTCTTGGATTAGGTACTCCATCAATTGGATTATATACCTCATCAAAGGATTTTTACAAGCTTCATAAGCCTCCTCAAAGTCTGGATATTCTTTGTACACTTCCTTGAGGTTTTCAAATCCCAAAGTCTCCACTTGGAATTCCTGTAAGATCAAACATCTCCTTCTCAAATCATTTGCAACTTTGTTAGCACTCCCATTAATATGCTTAATGGAAAAAGTAAATTTCTACATGAATTCTACCCATTTGGCATTTCTTTGACTCAACTTCTCTTGTCTGGTCATAAATTGCAAGGCATGGTTGTCAATATACAACATAAAATCTTTTGGTATAAGATAATGCCTCCACTTTTTCAAAGCTTGAATTATAGAATAAAATTCCTTATCATAAGCCAACTATTTCCTCTTAGCATAATTCAACTTCTCAATGAAATAAGTAACATGCTTATTATCCTGACTTAAAACTGCACTGATGGCTACTCCACTTGCATCACACTTGACTTGGAAAGTCTTACTGAAATATGGAAAAATTAAGATGGGTTGTTCTGCTATCTTCTCTTTTAATAGTCTAAATCCTTTCTCAGCTTCTTTTATCCAGTCAAAGTATCCATGTTATTTCTTTATAGTATCCATTATGGGTGCAAAAATAATTATAAAATTTCTGATGAACTTTCTGTAAAAACTTGCTAACCCATGAAAAATTCTTACGTCAAATACACTCCTTGGAGAAGGCCACTCCTTTATAGTTCTCACCTTCTCTGGATCCATCTTCAATCCATTTGAAGAGATCACAAACCCTAAATACACAAGCTTTGTCTTCATAAAAGAATATTTCTTCAAATTTATCAACAACTTCTCTTGCTGTAATCTCTTCAACACCATCCTCAAGTGTCTCAAATGATCCTCCTTAGCCTTACTATAGACTAGGATATCATCCAAATAAAAAATTACAAATTTCCGAATAAATTCTTTGAGCACTTTGTTCATTACTCTCATGAATGTACTTAGAGCATTGGTTAAACCAAATGGCATAACACGCCACTCATACAACCCTTCATTTGTTTTGAATGATGTTTTCCATTAATCTCCTCCTCTCATCCTTATATGATGATAACCAATTTTCAAGTCTGTCTTGGAAAAATAACTATCTCCACTCAAACAATCCATCAAATCATCCATTCTGGGTAAAGGAAATCTATATCTAATGGTAATTTTGTTGATAGCTCTAGAATATGTGCACATTCTCCAACCACCATCCTTATTTGGATTCAGCACAGTTGGTATTGCACATGGGATCAACCTTTCTATGATCAACCCTTTGTCCAACAACTCTTGGATATGTTTCTTGACCTCTTAATTATCTTGAGGGGTCAACCTATATATTACTTTATTTCGAGAATTTGCACCTGGAATAAGGTCAATATGATTACTAAAGTATAATACAATTCATCCACTACAATGTCAACAAACTCATTCAATAATTCCTGAATTTCAACAGGAAAATCATTCATGGAAGTATTTGTAAGGATAGATCTTGGCTTACCTATAAAAAAAAAATACATCTCTTGATATTTCTTAACTTCTTTCAAGAGCTCCTTCCCGCTCATGAGAATTATGCTTAGACTAGCCTCCTCTTTGACTCCCTTATCTTCCAGTGGAAAAAACATATGTCTACACCCATTCTTTTCAAGGGTATAAGTATTCTTTATCCCGCCATGTATGACATTTCTGTCATATTTCCATGGAGTCCCCAACAGAACGTGACAAACATCCATAGGGATGACATCACATAAAAATTCATTCTTATAACTACCAATATTAAATTCAACTTTACATTTTCTACTTACCATGACTTGATGTCCTTTTTGCAGCCATGACACCCTATACAAATTCAGATGCGATGTCGTATCCAACTTTAAATTTTACACCATTTATGTAAACACTAAATTATCAATGCTTCCATTGTCTATGATCACCTTGCACACTCTATCTCTCGACTTCCAAGAAGTTCTGAATAGACTCCTCCTTTGTGCTGGCTCTTGCACTTCTTTTTCTGGATTCATAAGGGTTTTCCTCATCACGAGTGATATTCCTTCTTCAAAAACTTCTTCTTTTGTCTCTGTCTCTACAATCTTCTGTTGAGCCTCAGAATTGTGAGCTTCTCTAAAACTTGCAATTTTATTTTCAGGACATTCCCAAGACATGTGTCATGTCTTCCCACAAGCATAACACTTAATATCTCCTCCTCTTCCTCTTCTTCTTCCTATTGGAAAATGTATCCTTCCTCTAGATCTTCCTCCTCTGGCTATCTGGTTTCCAGAGCTACTAGTCTCTTCCCTTGTTTTATGCAATTTTTCTCTTATGGTTCCTTTCCCTTGGGTTGGATTCTTTCCCCTGTTCTTCTGGCTTTGTTTTCTTTCTATTTTTTCTTATGTTTTCAAGGATACCTGATACACATCTTCTACAATCCTCATTGTCACTAAACTAATCTCATCTTGGATTTCATACCTTAACCCATTGATATATCTAGAAACTTTCTCTTTATCATTTTCCCTATGCCCTACTCTTATATTCAACTTATAGAATTCTTCAGTGTATTCCTTCACTAGCAAACCTTTCTGTCTCATATTTTGTAATCTTCTAAACATATTCAACTAATAATACTTGGGTACAAATTTATCCTTGAGCTTAGCTACCATTCTATCCCAACTCTTAATCTTGGACTTACCTTTCCTCCTCCTATCAGCCTGCAACTCGTCCCACCATAAAGCTGCATGTCCCTTCAACCTGGTCACAACATGCTTTACTTTATTCTCATCCTCAATCTCTTCATAATCAAAATATTTATCTAAATCATTTATCCAGTCAATCAATTCTTCTACATCCAAATTACCTTCATACATTGAGAATTCCATCTTCACTCTGGTTCATAGCTTGACAACAACTCTCAAAAATCGCTCCTCTGCATCTTTTTCTCCTGCAACTTCCTCTTCTTCTGGATTTTCGCTCTCGACATCACTAACACCACCAACTTCTAGTGTTGTCCTTTGTGTTTCTTCCATGGAATCTAATATTGCATGAAGCTGTCTCATTTCTTCCTCCATAGCTGCATCAACTACATGTCTCTCCCTGCATCTCCTCGGTGGTATGGATTCCAATATATCTCCACACAGAGATTTGTCCTGCTCTAATACCACTTGATGCAAACCCTATGAGATGGCGTGACCTCCTGGTCTAGGATCCTATCTAGCAGGAGCCAAATTGGCTCTTGGGTCCTTGTAGAACCCCTAGTTTTTCTCTTTTCCACATGCCCTCCAACTTCATAGGCATGCTATTCAGTTCATAATGGTCTCTTTCCTCCGACGAAGTTATGCACGAGACCGTAGGCCATAACCAAGTGCTTAGCAAAAAGGGCTCGTTCGACACTCTGGGAGAAATCACCCAAACACAACACTCTCGAATCACCCAGAGTGGTTATCAATCGAACCCGGTCATAAAGTGATATAGACCGACAGTTGTGGGTCCTCACCTTATCCTTCCATTGACGAAAACACTTGATCAGATGGCTAGTGGGGACCCTCTACTCTTGAATATCTACGACTATGTTTTATTCCAAGAATCCAGGCTTCAGGAGTTCCTCTGCTCTAACCAACAACACCCCAAATTGTCGAAGTGATGAATCGACTAATGTATCAAGTATCTAATGTCCCCCACTCTCCTATGATCAACAATTGATAAACACTCCAGAAATCCGGTGCTCCGGGGTTCCTTCAATCCAAATAGCTACGACCAAACTCCCGAATGGTCGAATCTCTGAACTGTCGAAGGGCTTGGATATCTACTGTTGATGCTTCACTAGATATACGTCGGAGATTTGTGGGTAAGATCGATGGTTTACAATAAGTTCAAGGCCCAAGAATGTAATCTAGACCGTCAATTCATTACCAAAGGATTTCGAGGGTTCCCTGAGCTCCGCTCGAGAACTCTACATTCGCTACTTCTCCTGAGATTTTTCACTCCAGGTAAGTGAATTCTAGTGCACTCCTTGCACTTCCCTCCTGATCTTTGACCCTTAGAATTTATGTCACACACGCTCCTTGTGCTCACTTTCCTTGGCTTTGGATTTTCAAAGTCTCGTCTACACACTTCTTGCACTCACTTTGTGTGGAATTGCACTATCTCTCCTGAGCTTCTGAACCTATGAAAGGTTCGGCCTCCACACACCATGCATTGGCACTGTGCACTCCTTGCACAAATATTACCAAAAGAGAAACAATTGAAACTTAAACATAATCATAAACTCATTCATAAAACATACAATTATACACACACATACAAAAATGCAACAACACAATATCTATTTGGTTTCAGAAAGAACAAAACAAGTTTACAGTCTTCTCTTAGGAATTTTTGGGAGTATTTCTCTTCTTTTCCCAAAAACTTACTTTTAACATAGATTACATTGATTTATACATGAATTGGCTTCTCTATCCTTGCCTCCATATCGGTCTAGTGCTTTCACATATTAATAAAAGCATTCCTATCACTAAGCTACCATAGTAAATTCACATTTACAAACTTAGATATGAGTTGATGCTCAAAATCTGTAAAATCCTACATTCATTTAAAGACAATTACAACCTTCTGGATATACATACAATGATTATAGTCTTTAGATATCAGGGGATATTTAATTACAAAGGTCTCAAAATTAAATGTTGCGTCTTCCTTGGAAACCAAACTAGTTAATGCGCGTTGCATTGTACGCTGACTCATCTTCCACATTGCTTCATTAATTGTTCTGATGATGCTCCTGCATCACATACCATAGGTTTAGCACACATATTGAAATGAAAATAAACTGACCAAATTTTTTTAATCAGATACATAGAGAAAAAACTAAAATATAATCCACAAATCCTAAGAGCCAATTCATCATAATATAACTTAATAATTAATAAGTGGATGTGCAAATGAGATAAGAATTAGGTAATAAGAGGGTTAAATTAAGCTTAAAGTATACCCTATAAGAGGCTTGTCACCTGGGAAAGATGTTCAATTATAATTTTGGTTCCCCCAAAGGGTGCCCACCTTAATAAAGGGTACTTGCATCGGTCAAGGCTACTTTGAGTAGATTATCGTAACTATTCCTCACATCTTTGCTAGCCAATATTGTGGGGATTTCATCTTCCTCAGAGGATTAGTTTTCATAAGGTGCCATGAGCCATCGTTTTGCTTGCTATTGTCCCATATTTATTAGGGGTGTGCTCTTTGGTTTTGAGTCTATGTCAGCCTTAGGTTGAGTTTTGTTTTTGTTTTACACATTTTATTCACCATGGATAAACAACCACATTGTTGGTCCTGTCGATTATCAAGATTCACACCTATCACATAGGAAAAAACACCTTTTAAGCAACACAAACTAGGTGACCAAGAATTCAAAGAGTATGATAACAAGTTATAGGAGAGTGAGTTTGTTGAAGTGGAATTGGTTGAAGAAAGTCCTCCACATAAATTTAACCCTCCTTTGACTAGACTTGACAACCCCATACTTGTCAAGGTTAGAGACTTATTTAGTGAGCCTTTCTCTTTGTTTAGTAACCTTCAAATCATGTCGGGCCCAAGTGTTTCATCCAATGTAGCTGAGTCTTTAATCCCATAAACGACCATGAAAGGGGGCATTCCAACAATGTACACCTTGTCATCCCTAAGTGCCATTGGACCTACACTGTCTATGCATGTTTCTTCAGGTGTCTCCATTTAGGGGATGTTGGTCGTATCCACTTTTCCATCTATATGTATACCTAACGTTCCTATGTCCATCCCATCGGTTGTGATTCCCACTTGAAAATATTCTTCTAGTGGGGGACAAACCATTCCTTCTACCTCCACCATTCCTATGACTATGAGAAAGGGGGGTGGAATTCCTTCCACCTCCACCATTCATATGAGAAACCCAATAATGTCGAGTGATAGTTTTCCCTTTAGTTGGAATATACTTGGTGGGTTTGGTGTTGTCCGTAGCCAATCTGGGGCTAGCAATGTTTCTAGGGGATTCAATATCCCATGGGGTAGCACACCTTTTCCTGGAAGCTTTATGCCTTCCACATATACCACTATTCCTAGGGGAATTTTTTCATAGTGGGGTGGTTATCCCTTCATCCATACATATGGTCATGCAAGGATTTTTCCTAGGTCTAGTTTAAGTCAATAAGGTAATTGTCCTATAGGTTCCATGTCTTCCCTTAGAGACAATCCTCTTGGGGCATGTCTAGTCCTGGGATCGGTCATGATCCTAGGATTTCTTTTATCCCCAGGGGAAATAACCCTTCTAGTATTAAATTATGAGCTTGATTTATTTTGCGGATTAATTCTTTTATTTTCTTCAACCCTTTGATTCCAGCTTAATACACTTCAACAATACCAAATCATAACTGAATAGAAATAATAATGTAGATAAGTAAGAATGCACATCAACAACACATATACCCTGGGGAAACCCTGTACAGGGAGAAAATCCCCAACAAACGATATTCCTTTATTGCATTAATAATGTATGATCACTTACAATTATCCACCATGAATTTTCTGATCTTAAATAGATTTCCAAAATGACTCTGACCTGACAAATACCTAAGAGACCTTGTTGAAATACACCTCTGATATGCTGCCTCTATTGTTGATATACAACACTGATATGATGCTGATATATGCCTCTGATATGCATCCTCTATTGATGATATACAATACTAATATGCTGCTTTGGTATGATGCCTCTTTATCACTGATATTCTCCTCTATTGCTTCTCCCTTAACCTGCATATCAAACACTATGTTGAAGAGAGGGGTCGACCTCTTCTTATATAGGATGAAGAGGAGAAGAGGAGAGGCTCGAAATAGTAACTTGTTTGCATGCTTTAATCATAACTCAACTTCATACTTTAGTTCGAACTAAACTTGAGACTGGTATACTCTAGTTCGAAAATAGAACTAGACTTGAGACTTCAGTTACAACTCAACATTACATTTTAGTTCGAAAATAGAACTAGACTTGAGACTAGTATACTTTATTTCAAAAATAGAACTAGACTTCAGACTTTAGTTACAACTCAACATTACACTTTAGTTCTAAAATAGAACTAGACTTAAGACTTTAGTTACAACTCAGCATTACACTTTAGTTCTAAAATATCACTAGACTTAAGACTTCAGTTACAAATCAACATTACACCTTAGTTCTAAAATAGAACTAGACTTAAGACTTTAGTTACAACTCAACATTACACTTTAGTTCTAAAATAGAACTAGACTTAAGACTTCAGTTACAACTCAACATTACACTTTAGTTCTAAAATAGAACTTAGAATTAAGACTTTAGTTACAACTCAACATTACAAGGTGATTCAAAATTCTCTTCATGGTGGATAATGTTACACGCGCCAATGCACTAGATCAATACATTTATATCATTTTCAATATTAGCAATATCGTTTGTTTCTATCTCATAGGAATTTTATATTCAACCTAACTTTTTCTATATTCGTTGACTTTTGCTCATGGCTCACAAGGCTTGACTAGGATCATAGAGGTTGTACGTTCCCCCTAACTTTTGCACTAGTCTGTATATGCTCACAAAGGTTGTACATCCCACTTGAATTTTGCATTAGACTTACATAGAATCTCGTTTGTCCTGAATTTTGGTTAGGATCACAGAGGTTGTACGTTCCCCATGGCTTTTGTCAATACGTCACAAGACTGGTTGATTCTCCAAATCTCCTTAGCTAGCCTCAGGGTGGCCCATATGGCCTCTCATTGGAGAATGACTATAGATGCTTCCAAATTTAACATCTATAACATTGAATACATCCGAAAATGCAAACTTGGGGGGAATGCAAGATTCATATGGGTCTCAAGCTGCTTCATCCTCATCCCAGTATTCATTTTCCTACACATCATTGCCTTTCTTGGCGACGCTAGACTTTCCTCATGGTAGGTTGTACCTACAAATCTCCCATATGGCATATCCAAGTTTGACAGATATATGACGGAAGACCCATCCAAACATATAGTAACTTATCATTTGTGGGGTGTTCATCCAACTCTCTGATGGATGAAAGTATCTGATTGTGTATTTTCCAGTGGTCACTAACAGAAGGCATTGCTAAATGGTACTTTGAAGTCAAAGGAAATTCCTTTAGTAGTTTCAATGACTTGGATATGACATTCCTTAACCATTATCAATTTCCCATACGATATGAGATAGGAAAAAAATATTGACATCCCTATATCAAGACACCTCCACCCACATATTCGATCATATACATGAGTGGAGATGACAATGTAGGGTGATCAAAACCCATATTCCTGACCAAATCCTAATTGATTTGTTCACAAAGTCTCTCTTACCACCCATTGCTAAGGATTTTTCTATGGCAAGGGCAACTACTGAAGAACATACCATATTGCGTGCCCAACAATTATATTTTATATATTTCCAGTCTGATACCTTGTATGATATCATCCTACATGCTCCTCGGCTTTCAATGGATCTGGAAAATAAAAAGTGAAAACTCCATGCTGATGGTGTGGCCGGTTTTGTTTCCCATGTCTATGTGGGTCAACTAGTTGATCARATGGGTCACATAGATATTTCTCCAAACTCATCGGTTGTTGTTCCCATTTATCAAACTACTCTAGTCCCCACTCATACCTCTGAGGTGAATTCARTGCAGTCCACACAATTGAATAATCCTCAACAACCTAGAGGAAAGAAGAGGAATAAAAATAATAAAAACTTTAATCCTGAATGTGGAACTATTCACACCCAAAAAAAACTAGGGGGGGGGGGGCAGAGAAGAAGAAGAGTATTTTCCACTACATGATTTGTGTGGAGGACCATCCTACTCACCAGTGTCCTAGGAAGGATGATATAGATCAATATTTGGCACAAAAAAAGCCCCCCCAACAACCTACTGTTTTAACCCATCATTTTCCCCCTTAGCCTCAACAAATGGTTGCCTCCAATCTTGTCCCTCTTCAAGGGGGAATGTTAGGTACCCATCAATATGAAGGGTTTTCATCGAATTCCATAATATTCATGTGTGATTAGATGATCAATCTCCAAAATTGAGCTCGCAATTATGACAATCTCGAGATTACTCATGTAGTGCAAGAGATTGCTTCCTCTTCCCATCCTGGTGGCTCTCTCCAAATAGATAATCCATCCTTTGATACATTGCTTCACCCCCTGAAGGGTGTTTTTAGATTCAAGACACATAATCTAAATGTACAGGCTGCCCACAACTATAGTATTGTGGAAGACTTGGCCCAGACACCCTATGCTATGTACACACTTAAAGTCCTCTAAAGATTCCCCTTGTAGCGGGAAGTTTAGTTATCATATACATGTGGGGTTTATCCCTTATATTCAAGCCTAGTTACCTTTGATTTAGATCAAGTTAATAATAGGATTTCCCACCAAATCACTTTCCAAATTAAAGTGAGAGTAATGGGGAAAAACATCCTTCGCACTGTGGTTGATGAAGGAGCCTTGAATTACTTCATGTCCATTTTTTTTTGGAGAGTACTTGGATATCTGAAGCTCTATATGTCTTATACGATCTTGAAATTATTCAACGGACATATGTTCCATCCTCATGGTATTATCACTGCATTTCCCATTGAGATAGGTGGTAAGACTATCTCCGTTTTCGTGGAGGTCATCGACAAACCCCTTGAGTATAATTTGGTAATCATGTGTAATTGGTTCTATGAGATGACTGTAGTTGTCTCATCCTTATTTAGGGTCTTACACTCCCCTCATATGGGGAAAATAGTTACTATCGACCAACTTGTGTTTTGTACCCCAGAACTTGGATCCAATGCGGGTTTGAATGTACCCTTTTTTTGTGATTCCCAAAGTGATTACATGAGTATTGGTGCATATATGTTTAAAGAATCCTCATTGATGGGAAATTTCCCCCCTCCCCCACCATCCCCTTCCACGAACATTTCTCCTGTCCATATGATTTCTTCATTTACCAGTGGATCCCTTGGGTCTTTTGATCCTTGGGTGGTGCTTGTCCCGAGGACATTGAATCTTACGAAGCCAGTATGCCCACTCACAACGGTTGATATTGCCTCTCTATGATCTCGTTAGTGTAAGATGATACTAGTCAACACCTCCATCCTCATATGGAGTGTGATCAAACTACTCCGCCAATATAGGTTGTTGACTCTATGAGTTCACATGATTTCCTAGATATTGAGTTTTCTACAGATAAGGCCATCCTGCATATCATGGATTCCATAGTTGAGCCTAAGTATGAGATTACGCATCAATCATATTTTCCTTATCTAGAACCAATGAGATTTAGCATGATGAGTCTCAATTAGGGATTGGGGGAATTTGTTGGGGCATCTAGTAGACCTCATAGTCTTCACCCTTTTCTTCCTTGGTTATCTTTTTTAGAACTTTCTACCGAGTCTCTGCTCCCCCTTCCATCGAAGATTTATGTTTCATACCTCCTTCACATATTGATGGGAATCATCAAGGAGCTTCCATAGCTCATGAAACCACTCATGATGAATATATTTGAACACAAAAATTTGTTATTGTGTGGCATGACCTTGGCATGGTGAACCATATGATGTCGATAATGGCTCATGAGTCCATCGGTGATGATCAAGATCCTTGTCTTGAGCCTAGTAATGGGCTCTACTTTGCATAACATGTAAGATGCGTAATACCTTGTACATAGGTGTGTGGTGTGAATTTGTTTTTTTTTTTTTTCATATATGATATCCAAAAAATCCAAAAACATTTTTTTTTTAAGATTTCACTATGCATTTAACCCTAAGTCTAGTATATTTTGTTGTGTTTTACAAGACTATGTGACGTTTTGTGAGAACTATAAAATTACACTAAACTAAAGGTATGATTTTTGAACCGGCATATAGGGATGGGGTTTTCCTTGCATCCATGATTTTCATTATCATCCATTCAATCTTCCACGATTATGCTTTAGGTCCAACCTTGTCAAGTTGCAACCTTAGCCTCTCTATTTTGCACATCGTAACTTGCACGATGGTGCCTACACTTCATGTGAACCCTACTTGATTTGCATTATTATCCATTCAATATTTTGTGATTATGAATTAGGTCCAATCCTGTCAAGTTGCAACCTTAGCCTCTCCATTTTTCACGTCGTAACTTGCACGATAGTGCCTACCCTTCATGGGTACCCTACTTAGCACCCAGATTGTCATCTGGTGCCCATGATGCGATTTCTTGTAGGTATGGGAACCCTTTTGTAGACCCACCATGACTTGATGGTTGAGTCACATCCTTCTCTCTTCATCTGTATTATGGCCATATCCTGAGGGGGTTCCCAAAATTGTTACATTTCTTTATAGTCTCTTATGCATTTACTTCTTGTGCCATGCACATCGCCGCTACGTTGCTATTTTATTTGATCCCTCTTATCGCCATTGCAGTCACCTTGACCTCTCACCACTCACATTATTTGGCCTCCTTTTTGCATCTACCTACCCATGGAGAGAATCAGTGCTAAGAGTGGACCTCACTTGCTAGTACCCGTTTGCATTCATTTTTCTTAGGTCGGTTCCATGAGCTTGGAACATAGAAGCATGTTGTTAAGCCACTCATTCTCTCCATATGAGCTAAATTTTACCCCTTTTCATGCTCGTTAAACCATGAATAAGGCATCAGACAATCTCACTTTTAACTCTTTTTTGTGCTTGTTAAACTATGAAAAATACACCTTCCAAGTAAACTTTTATCTCTTTTTCAGACTCGTAAAAGGACATGAAAAATAAACCTTCCAAGTATACTTTTAACACTTTTTTGGGCTCGTTAAAACTAAATGAGAAATACACCATAGAGCACACTTTTATCTCTCTTTTGCACTTGTTAAACCATGAAGGAGACACTCAAAAACCAAAAAAATAAAAAAATGAAGAGGTATTTTTTTTACCATTGATCTATTCATGAAATGGCACTGTCAGTTGTGTCACCCCTAAACATGGCACATGTTTGAGTCATTATCTTACAATTGGGTTATGGATTTCTTAGGATCCGTACCATTAATATGAGTCACAAATACTCCTCCAAATGGTTACTCTTCCAATCATCATGGAGAGTGATTCAGTGAATCCTGCATTGTTGCACTATATTAGTCATTTTATTGCGTCTTACTGCCAATTCATTATCTCTCCATGCTATATGTTCAAAGGAAGTTAAGCCTAAGTCGTCCATCTGTAGTTTTGTTGACATTTTGAGTCGACCATCTCTATGTCAGTTGTACTTGGTGATTCTATCTCTTCACATAATATCTCAGTGTATGTTTTGAGTCGATTGATGGGGGATACATTAAGACCCTTCTTCAATAGATCTCTTCCTGTCGACTTCAACAAATTATATAGGAGAGGGATTTAGAAACCAACTAGTACCTTGGATATTGGAGTCCTTAGTGATAGGCTTCTTTGCGGTCTATAGTGGGTTTACATAATTGACTCTTGATTGATTGATTCTACGAGTGTTCAACATCAGATCCTATAATCACACTAGATATATTTTACTAGGTACATTGGGGTCCATTTTCATCATTGGTGGGTCCCATCACATATATTAATGGTATACCTCAATGATTGGTAATCATACAATTTCTACTATGCTCGACATCAGATCATCTATTCACATGATGTAGAATCGTACCATCAGGGTTTGGGAAAAATACCTTGGGTTTGGGGCCACATCACTCATTCATCCTACCCCTCCCAATTTGCGATGGAGTATATCACTATTGTATGAGTACTTTGAATACTATGGGGGCACTCTCATTGGTTCTTGACGTCTTCTTGATGTATATTTTGATATAAATACACATTGTATTTTCTCGTGGCTATGATATATGATCCAGGTGGATATCGGTGGCCACCCACCTTTTATAACTGGCTCAAAACAACTTTTTGGCAATTTTGGTGATTTACTATTTTTAGCAGTTTTTCGGGTCCTGAACTTTCAGAACCGTTTTGAGGCCCTAAACGATGTTTTTTTGGGTATGTAGCAGTTGAAAATTTTCATCATGAAATTTTCTTTAACAATTGTAGTCCTCGGATAGATATTTACAATGGGCTATCGTACACCTAAAACGAAGATCGTATGCAAAAGTTACGACCCCAAGAAGTTGATGTACCGACTTAACCAAACAGGTTCCACATGAATTTTGGCACTTCATCTCCTACGGTGAGGTTTTTGGATGTCTAGGGTTTTTGACATTCCTGTTTATTGTAAAAAGGCCTTTAGAGACTCATTGTAATCATCTTCTTGCGAATGAGTGCAACCGTCATATCTCTTCTAAGAGATAAGCTGCCACCATTCCAACAAGATTGTTTTCCGCTGCATTTTACAGTGTTAGCTTATTTCCTTATTGAATAGAAAACCAATTTTACTATATCTCTATTATTCTATGTTAAGCATCTGTTAATAATCTGTAGTCATTTTGTTTTTCTCATAAAATTCGGATCGGTGGTATCAGAGTGGTCTGCTCCTTGTTGTCTTAATGCATGTCCCCAACAAGGTCAGAGTACAAAGAATTGGGACTTGAGCTTTATCTCTTGAGGACCAAAGCTCTCGTAAACCCAAGAGACCTCTCATGGCAGGAAAAAAGAAAGATGATGGGACAGGAGATCCTTTCAAAATGTTTCTTGAGGAAACCCTCATGCAATAGAGGGATGAGATGATGGATAGTTTCATGCAAATCCTTCAGTGACTACCAATAGACGATGCATCTTCTTCGAGCGGAGGCACCGTCCCCTTCAAGTTACAAATAAACTTTGATATTATTGTATTTGAAAGTTAGATAGACACAGATGGTGTAGACAAGTGGTTGAATCTACTAGAAGGGTATTTTTCTGTCCATAACTTTTCGAATAGAGAAAAAAATACTTTTGTGCTCCTCAAATCCATTCCCCATGTCAAAGATTGGTGGGAAAATTTCTGTGAGAAAAAGGAAACAAAGGAAGCCTTGTTATTTATAGTCATGACCACTTGGGAATCCTTCAGGGATGCTATTAAGGAACACTACTACCCTGTTGGAAGTTATGACGACTTGTATACCAAATGGACCACACTATGGCGAGAAAGAGACCAAGTAGTGTTAGAGTTCACAAATATCTTTCATACCTTGTGCACCAAGATGGGTATCAAAGATTTAGAGAGACATCTAGTGCTCAAGTATTGTGGTGCTCTGCATAGATACATCTAGATTGAAATGAAATTTCTGGACATCTCTTCCTTGGGTGCGGCCTACCGATATGCCGTCAAAATTGAGCAGAAGATAAAACAAAAGACACGACAATTTGGGCCAGGGAACCCCTCACAACAAAATCCAGGAAAGGCGGACCCAACCCACATAACAAAGGATAGAGAAAATATGGACAATATCAGAACAACCAGTCCAAGCCGCAAGCAAAGAAAGACACTAAAAAGACAAAGAAAGATACCAAGAAGTGGTGCGACTTCTATAAGAGCCCTTGGCATAACATTGCTGACTGTCTCTCAAAGAAATCATTGGCGGCCGAAGTGAAATCCTATGAATTAGATGCGAGTTATGACTCTGAGTTAGAACTAGAAAGGGGAAGAAAAATTATTGACGTGGAACCTAGTGCCACCGTTGCTACCACCAAGCTCCAACCTGATGAACCAAACAAGCCAGAAGAAGGAGAGTGCCTCTTCCATTCACAAATGTGGGTAAAAGGCACCCCGCTGCACTTCATCCTTGATAGCAGTAGCCAAAAGAACCTCATCTCAGTAGAGTTTTTCAAGCGGCTGGCCTTGTCGACAACGCCACACCCACAACCCTACACCATTGGATGGCTCCACCAAGGAAGCAATCTCTGCGTCAGCCAACAGTGTTGATTGTCATACAACATGAATCCCTTCAAAGACGAGGTATTGTGTGATGTTGCTCCTCTTGAAGTTTGTGATGTTATTTTGGGCCAACCTTATTTATGAAAACATCATGCTGTTTATGAGTCTAGGCCTCGTAGTGTTATTATTACTTTGAACAAGAAATTGTACAGGATACCCGAGGCATTCCCACCTAATGCTATTTCATTGATCTCTACCAAGAAATGCAGGAAGGTCATCTATCATACCGGGAAGTTTGTCTTCTTCATAATTCTCTCTCAGAATGAGCAAAATATCACAGCCACATTCAGGGTCTCTGTGGCCAATCTCTCTGCACAGTAGAAGCAAGTAGATAAGATCGTCAAATAATACTCAGATATATTCTCCTCACCTACTGGGGTACCTCTGCACTGTCAGGTCAAGAAACCCATCGATCTGACCCTCGACACACTGCTTCCCAATGGGCCAGTCTATCGCCGCTCTATGTTAGAGAATGAGGAGATCAAGAGACAGATCCAAGAACTGATCCACAAGGGGAACATCCCTCCCAACTCATCACCTTGCAGGAGCCCAATCGTGCCGGTACAGAAGAAATATGGAACCTCGTGAATCTGCATTGATTATTGGGTCGTGAATAAAATCACAGTCAGAAACCAATACCCAATTCCACAAATCGACGACCTCCTTGATCAACTCACTGGGACCAAATACTTCAGTAATATTTATCTGAAGTCTGGCTACCACTAGGTCCCGATAAAACAAACAAATGTATGTGTTGACGGGCAAAATTGATCGTCCGTCAACTGGGAGAGTGGAACCGGTCTGGGGTTGTCTAATAACCCAATCCGTTTGGAATGGACCACCCTGACGAGTTTAACAGCTCCATTGGCCGCCCTAAGGTCTCGTATGGAAACCAAAGAGAAATGATTTGAGCTAAGAAATCTAAAAGGAAACTAGAAACTAATAAAGCAAACTAAACTAACTACACTAATCTAACTATAAATTACTAACTACAAGATACTAACTATGATTATAATAACTCAAATMAACTACCTAATTATCAGCTATGATATTCCTTATTCACAAATGTACAATATGGACAAACTACAGATTTGATTAAGACCTGCAAAACTCATGTGATCGYTGCCCTGAGACAGCCAAGGGTCTCTTTTTGATTTTTGTATTTATAAACAGGAAAKAAAGCTAACTGAAATTAGACAATCTAATATATATTACTGAAATAAAACAATGTAATATAAATCTAACTAAGCTATCATTTATATTATACTAATTAATCAAAGCAATAAACATCTAACTAATTGACCTGGAAACGCTCCAAGTCTGCCCTGTGTAAGATGAATTCTTAAGCTGGTTGGAGGAAGAAATTCACACCATTTAGTCCTTAAGCCTCTCTAAAACGATCAGCTATGCTGCTTCTTGAAGTATGTTACAGGAAAAACAAGACATAAAAGAAATCATAACAATTTTATGATGATAAATCTCTGCAAAAGGGAAACCTATTATG
>ML778297.1:1622786-1644316 GCA_009831015.1 Picea engelmannii | reverse complement strand
ATTATCTACAGGATCAGAGTACTCCAAGAATTGAATAATTTCAGAAATTGAAGAAGTCTCAGAAAGCATTATCAGGTTTTATGTGATGATTGGTTGATGGTGATGATTTAATGTAAAGTTTTATTATCTCTCATATATTCTTGTGTGGAAGGAAGGGGAAAGGATAGAGAGTTCAAATATCTCTTGATATTGGAGGATTGTATCTTCCTCTTGGAGGTTTATCCCTCCCTTTACATTTGGAAGCTGTAGCTACCTTTGGAAGTCATTACTTCCCTTGAACAAAAACTATTGATTATTTCTCATATATTGTCCATGGTGTATTGTGGTGTATTGGTGTAACTCTTATACTATTGTTCATTTCTCATTGTATATAATTGAATGGTTTAAGTATAAGTTTAAAAAGGTTTTTAAATTGTACTTGATACTGATTCACCCCCCTCTCAGTATCAACACAATCTCTGTTCAATTTCTTGAATTATTCCAAAACTAGTAAATTTACCAAAGAGAAATGAAACAAATTGGTTTTAAGTTTATCAACCCTAGCCTGTACTCTGTCAGACATTTTACCTAAGCTTTTGTATAAGTAAAAATGTAAATTTAAAAGATTATTTTCTGTGAAAAGCATTAAAAACCTTATATGATACTGGTATACTCTGTCAAACCTTCCCTCACAAGTGAAATATCGATGAACCACTCTTAACAACTTTTCATAATGCTCCAGTATGCATTCTCTTGGAATATTAGCACCAAAATTCTTCTTTCTGTACTTGGGTTTCAAGAAATCAGTGTAGAAAGCTAGATCAAGAGGCATACCTTTAAACCATTTCTCCCCTTGGGATGTAATCTCGGTTGTAGTAGCTATTATCTCCTCTAATACCTGGAAAGTAATATCATCAATATACCTCTGGACACCATTGAAGTTGAGGGAAAAGTGCTTCGTTAACTGCACATTGATCCCTTGAATCTTTTCGCAAAGCCTCATGCACCTAGCTTTTTCAAAGGAAACCCTAAATGTTGGATCATAATTTACTAATTTTAAGCTTTGTGGCTCACATCTCAACACACTGCCTTCTTTATTGTATTTATTTTTCTCTTGAGTTTCTATGTTGCAGATGTAGGATAAAAACATTGAGACTGGTAAGGACAAGGAGGTTCAATGGTTAAATCTCTGACAAAGAACTTTACACAACGAAAAATAAGATTAGGGTTTACTCAATTGTATCAAAGGACTCAACAATATAATAAGCAAGTCTTTAGATCTCATGCATATAAGTGTAGGATGTTCCTTGGGCACAAAACAAAACCCCTAAGTCTTTGAACAATGGAATTTTGAGAAACATAGGATGCATAGCATGTGATCACTGTGTGAAATTTGTGTAGCGGACATACATAGCTTGCATAGCGAGCTGGACATATTTTGCATAGAAACTAGACAAAGTTTGCATAGCAGGTGGAGTCTTTTGAATTTGCTAATGGAAAGGAGTCTGATCAATGGCATAGAGTCTTTTGCATGAAAAATGGGAGGGGAAATATATTCATATTATGAGAAAAATCAATTTGAAGTGTGGTTAGACCGTTTGGGATGACATGAATGTTTGGGTAGCGCCAAGAAATTGCACAACGAATTTACACAGCATGTGCACTTTTTTGCAGGCCAAGTACGAAAATTATTTGGAAGGATAACACATATGACATGATGACCTTTGATGACTCTCTACTTCTCATAATGTGTCATTATGTTCCATGAAATCCCTTTCAAAAACCTTTCTCCTAGACTTTATGACTTGACTCTTTTTGACATACCACTTTAGAGTTTATAGCAACAATCTTAGACCAATGACCAAAAGACCCTGAAAACTTTCATGGGACAAAAATATTTGAAAACATACACACTCAATGACTCAATTAGAAATGCATTGGTCTTCCCAATACCAAAGCATGACTTTGCAAACTCTTGACAAACCTATAACCCTACCTTGAAAATCATGACACTAGTAGACTCATTAGAGACATACCTACTAGTTTATATAACAATTTTAAATTCATTGTCATATCAAGGGTTGATTTTTCTATTTTTATTTTTACATAACATGTCGATAGATCATTTTTAATGGAAGTAGAGAGGGTTGTCATAAAATTATGATAGAGGTATTCAATATTGTTCTTATATGATAATAGATTTAATTCACTATTTAAGTGCTTTAAGAAAAGATCAACTTTATTTTTGTCAAAAAACAAGTGCCTTTGGTTACCATAGTTTTCTTCAATGGAGATTTTATGGATGACAAAGTTTAGAGTTAGGGCTAAAGGTATATTATCACATTTAGTATTATGGTTGTTTAAAAGGTCAAAATTTACTATTTGTTTGTATACAAAGATATATGATATCACATGATCCACAACACTACTTCCCAAACTATGGATACAAGTCATCCAATTAGAATTTTTCCACTTCCTTAGACCATTGTGAATGATTAGATCTTGAGAAATGTAGAACTTAATTAGCTCGGTACCAAACAAATTCCTAGTTAGTTTCTTAGAATTTATTTATTTTAGATTACTGAGAGTGGGGGTGAATCAATAATAGAGCAATCTAATCCTTTTTAACCATATAATGAAAGTGTTATATCAATTTAGCATTATCATCCAATATTTGCAGAGTAAATAAACAATGAACAAATGAACAATCATACACATACACAATACACCAATGTTTTTACGTGGAAACCCAAAGTGGGAGAAAACCACATAATGATTTTTCTTATATGTCTTGAAGAATTACATTCATTGGAAGCACCAACTTCCTTTGTTTTTCAGCTGCAACTGGAAGGAGGCTCCAACCCCCTAGTTTCTCAGGATACAACCTGAGGGAAGCTCCAACTCCCTAATTATCTGGCTACAACCAGAAGGAGGCTACAACCCCCTATGTTCTCCGACTACAACAGAAAGGTGGCTACAACCACCTGTCCTTGCCCCGTCCAACCGCCCTGACGTATAAGTAGAATGATGGAACCACTGTCACACTATCACTGTGAGATATAATGATGTAAACCTATACCAAAAAACCTGCACCAATAACCTGAACCATGCATCAATCTATACCTCAACCTGTAATAAAATTGTACCATAAACAAGTGCATCAACCATGCACCAACCTATACCTCAACCTCAACCAAAATCCCTCATCAATTTCATCATCCAAATCTGATTTGTAACTCTGTAATAGACCTGGTGTATATGATCACATACCTGCAAACCTTCCTTAAATTTAACAAGAAGAGAATATCATTTTCATCAAACTTTACTTTAGTCTCACATGACTAGTTTTGGATTAGTCAACAACCCTAACTTGAAATAATCATAACTATGTACCTGTAATGAATAAAGATATGAAAATAGTACACAATGTTCTTCAATGTTTTTAATTCAATTCCTCCAGGTGTCACTACATAGAACCTCTCAGAAAATGAGTTATAGAAAAAATGACATACCTTGTTGAATTATGGATTATTCTAGAGAGCGAACTTGTAGAGCGTGCCCCACGCGGAATATTTGTTGTATGGATCTGAAAATTGTACACAAAATACTACAGACTGTACTCTAACCAACACATTTGGTCTTACTAAATTTGGATCTGTTATGAAGAAGTTATGACGTTTTTACCCGAAACACATGTTTTAGACTAGTTTCAGAACTAGCCACAAACCCTATTTTCCACGGAGTGTAACTCCAAAAATACAACGATTCACAAGATGAAATTTGTACCACAACTACTTGAATATGTTTCCTCAATGGCCTCCCAATTTCACGGTCTGAATCATTCTAGATTTTTTTTTTTGTGAAAATGGTGAGATGGCCTGTAAATAACGTACATTAGAAAACATCATCAAAAGAATTTATCCTCCCTTGAATTTCGGCCTTCTTTACTTCTCCTTCCCTCTGAAATTCGTCTTAGATATCTGTTGGTTACCTCAGTCACATGTAGATATTCAATATTCTCAAGTGTGATTAAAATGGGTTACCTTTTAACCATCTTAACCCAATTTCCTTATTTTAGGGCTAACCCACTTCTAACCACTTTCCATAATTAGAAAGTTCTCCATTTAATTTATTATTTAAATAATCCTCCTTGACTTTGTCACTTCACTTTATTATTTAAATAATCCTCTTTGACTTTTTCACTTCACTTTATTATTTAAATAATCCTCTTTGACTTTGTCACTTCACTTTATTATTTAAATAATCATCTTTGACTTTGCCACTTCACTTTATTATTTAAATAATCCATTTTGACTTTGTCACTTCACTCTATTATTTAAACAATTTCTTCTTTGCAAGAACTTTGACTTCTTTGACCTTTTGGGGCTTCAAGCCAACATATGAGGGTCCTCCAAATTCGTAAGGCCATAACTCTCAAATCGTGAGGAGTTATGTGACGTTCCACATACCACCATAAATGGCATGACATGTATTATCCATCTAGAATAGTCTTACCTGCAAATATGCCAAAACTCATACCATTATATATCAAACAAAATTGGGTCTATTACCCAAACCTTTGTGCTACCGAAATTCACTACCGAACTTTCTTCAAGGGTTGACATCAATGAAAAACAACCCAATTAATCAACAATGTCCCCCTTTGGTATTGATGGAAACACTCTGATGCAATACTGAAATCATATCACTCATGCTCCCCCCGAAACCATGCCTACATGTTTGTGACCAACGCTCCCTTTGGAACCATGCCTCTATCCTTTGCATATGATAAATCTCTCTCCCTTTGTCATCAATGACAAATGTATCTTTCCATTCAGGTCTGCTCCCCATAAATGACTCGTCTGATCTCCCAACCTAAACTATCTTCTTTATGGTGCTTCGTTGTGTACATCTAAGACATATAAGATAAGCATGCAAAAGCATTCATTTTGAAGTAGAAATAACTCTGAGTCTCTGACGAAGATACTCAAAGGCTTCCCGTGGAAGCGGTTTTGTAAGATGTCTGCCACTTATTATTTTGTGCCCACATATTCAACTCTTATGTTCTTTTCTGCAACCTGTTCCCGTAGACAATGATACTTGATTGGAAGGTGCTTCATCTTGGAGTGCATAACCGGGTTCTTTGAGATACTAATGGTGCTTGTATTATCAAAATAGATTGTAATGGGCTCATGATACTCAACCTGTATATTTGTCAGAGTTTGTTTCATCCATAGAACCTGTGTACAACATGATGTTGTTGCAATATACTCTACCTCAGCTGTAGATAAAGATACAAATGATTGTTTATTTCTTAGACATGATACTAAACACTCACCCAAGTAGAACACTGCTCCACTGGTGCTTCATCGGTCATCAATGCAAGCTTCCCAATCTGCATTTGTGTAGGTAATAAGTGATAGATCCTTTCCTTTTGGATACCATAATCCAAACACTTATGTTCCTTTGAGATATCTAAAAATCCTCTTCACTGCTAATACATGTGATTCCTTTGGTGCTGCTTGAAATCGTGCCACTTGTCCAACTTCCTGCATTACATCTGGTCTGGATGTTGTCACATATAGTAGGCTACCAATCATTGACCTATATTTCCTTTGATCTATAGACTTTGAATCATCATCTTTGCTCAACTTGCAACTGGTTTGGATGGGAGTGATAACTAGTTTGCAATCTTCCATTTCGAACCTCTTTAGCATTTATTTGATATACTTGGTTTGAGAAATAAAAATTCCTTTGTTGCTTTGACATATCTAAAGACCCATAAAGAAGGATAGTTCTCCAAGTAATGACATTTCAAATTCATTCTGCATGTCCTTTGCAAATTTCTTGCTTAACCTGTCATTAGTACTTCCAAAAATAATATCATCAACATAAAATTCAATTAATAAAATAATATCTTGAGTTACCTTGATGTAGAGGTTGTCGTCTGCACTTCCTTTTCTGAACCCTACCTGTTGTAGATATTTATCTAGTCTAGAGTACCATTCTCTAGGAGACTGTTTTAGACCATACAAGTCCTTCTTTAATTTACACACATAATCTGCGTTCTCTGACAACTGAAATCCTTCTAGTTTTTCAATGTAGACTTCTTCTTCAAGTTCCCCATTCAGAAAATCTGATTTTACTTCCATCTGATACACTTTAATATTTTTGGAGCATGGATAAGCTAAAATAAATCAGATTGCTTCCATTTTGGAAACTGGGCCAAATGTCTCTTCAAAGTCGATTCCTTTAACTTGTGCACATCCTTTACATACCAATCTAACTTTGTTCCTTGTAACCTGTCCATCTTCTTTCAATTTATTCATGTATACCCACTTTGTGCCGATCACATTCTTATCCTTTGGTATTGGAACCAATTCCCAAGTGCCATTTTTCTCTATTTGATCCAATTCTTCATCCATGTCCTTATTCCAAAATTCATCCTTGTTGCCCTCTTCAAAATAGTTTGGCTCAATCGTAGATGAGAGTGCTAGGTGTGTTTGTTCTGGTGAACGAATTCTTCTTCTAGTCTCAACTCCTGTATCTTTGTTTCCAATAATATGATCTAAAGGATGATTCTTTTGTACTCATCTGCTAGGTGTCTTTGGAGACACTTGTTGAAATTGCTCTTCTGCTTCTATCAAATCCTCTTCATCTTCCCCTTCTACTTCTTTTTCATCTTCTGCTTCTTCCTCGTAAAGCTGTTCCATCAGGTTGTAAAACTTGTATTCTTTCCTTGTACTTGAGTAACCAATAAGTACTCCTTTTTCCACACGAGAGTCAAACTTTCCCATTCTGCCATTTTCTCTTTTGATGTAGCATTTTCTTCCAAAAACTTTGAAGTGCTTCACATTTGCAAGTCTTCCTTCCCATAGCTCCTAGGGAGTTTTGTCAATGTTGTTTCTGAGAATTAATATGTTTTGAATGTGAACTATTGTATGCACTGCATGTGTTCAAAATATATCTGCCAATTTTGAATCCATTAGAATTGTTCAATCCATTTCCTGTACTATCCTATTCTTTCTTTCAACAACTCCATTCTGTTGAGGTGTCCTGGCAACAGAGAATTGCCTTTTTATTCCATGCCTTCTGCAATAGTTCATAAATTCCTTTGAAGTGAACTCTCCATTATCAGATCTTATGTTCCATATCCAACTTTCATCTTCCTTTCCTAGGCAACACTTTTCATTTCCAATTTCACTTAATACATATATGTTGCTTGAAGTTCTCGCAGTTATTGCAATCAATTTTCTTGAACCTTCTTTTCTTATCTCTCACTTTTGTGAATCAAAAGTAACCTTATGACCTTTGTCACACATTTGAATCACACTTAGAAGATTATGTTTCATATCTTCTACTAGTAGAACATTTTCTGCCTTGGTATTCTTGTTCCCAATTCTGACTGTGCATTTTCCAATGATTTTAGTTGAATCATCATTTACAAAGGAGATTGATCCATCTCTTTCCTTTCTTAATGTAGAAAACCTGTCTCTATCACCTGTCATGTGTTTTGAACATCCACTGTCAACATACCAACCTTGTTTCTTCTTCTTATCTTGTAGAGCGGATGTGCATTCTTAATTTCTATATTGATTCTGCTTTCTTATCCATGTCCTTTTCTGAGGTTCATTTCCATGACTCTTGTTGTTCTATTGTGGTTCTATAGGAGGGACTGTCATTTTTCAATCTCTGGCCATGTGTCCAAAGTTGTTACATTTGTAACATTCCACTTCAGTGCTCAAAGATTCAAACCTGTTGTAACTTCTTCTTTGTGTTTCACTAGGCCTTCTTGGATTACCCTTTTGTGTATGACTTTCAAAGTTGTTTATGTTCCTTTTGTTAGCTCTGCAATTCACAACTTTATGTCCAAAATTATTACATGCATAAAAAAAACCAAAAAAGATAGTTTGATACCTAGGAGTTGAAGATATTCTCAAAGGAGGTACTCTTATGAATCCTTCTTCTTCCCGAGGCCTATCTATTTTTGTCAGTCGTTGATTCTGAAATATGAATCTTCTCGGTGGAGGAGTGTCCCTATAATTTTCTTTGTAGACATTTCTATCCCCTTTGATTGTTTCTGCATAGATTTTTGGATATGTTTCTTGTTCTGTTGTTTTGGAGCTTGATTCCTTTTCTGCTTGATTGTATCCAAGTCCGGACTTGTCATGATGAGGTTTTTGATTGATGATAATGTCATTCAAAACTTTTGAGATGTTCTGCATATTTTTATTTTGAATATCCTTTCTTAATGTGAAAATTTATGCTTCTAGATTTCCAATGATCCCGTCTCTTCCTTCTAGCTGTTCTTTGATTGCTTCTTCAATTCTTTTATCTTCTTCAATTTGAAACTTCAAATTTGTGATCATTTATTCTAGTTCTTGAGTGTATTCTTTCTTGTCTAGTTCTCTCGTAGTTTCTTGTTTTTCTTCTTTTCTCTTCTGATAAATTCTATGGCACACAACAATTATTCTCAGTAGTCAACTTCTGCCTCTTCATATTCTTCTTCGGCCTCTTCATATTCTTCTTTAGAGTCTTCTTTACCAGAGTCTTCTACTACCATGAATAGAAATCTTTCTGTCTCACTGTCATTGTCATTGACTTCATCTTCATATGATGATGAGATGTATTCTTTGGTGCATAAGATTTTCTTGAAAACTTTCTTTGTGGTTCTTTTGCCTTTATATGTTTGTTTTCTATTTGAGGAACCTTCATCATTTCTTTTTTTTCTTATCAGGACATTTATTACCAAAATGACTAATACCATCACAATTAAAACAAATAAAAGGAAACTTACCTCTATACCCATCGTTGGTTCCCTTGTTCAATATTTTGACAAAGTTGGATGCTTCTTCATCATCTTCCGAGACGTCACTGCTGCTGCTGCTATGTTCTTTTTATTTTTTCTTTCCCTTTTGCTTTGACCTTTTGGATGCTTTGAAGGCTGTTTCTTTTATATCTGGATTTTCCTGTTCAGTTCTCATTTCATATGCTGTGAATATTCCATGTAGTTCATCCATGCTTATTGAGTTTAGATCTTCTCTTTCTTCTAGTGATGATATCTTAGGGTCAAATCTCATAGGAAGATATATTATTACGTTTTGAACAATTACAAATTCTTTGATTTCTTCTCCCAATCCCAAGATTGCATTTACTGTTTCATTGACTTGTAAAAAGTAAGATGCAATATTCTCATCTTCCTTCATCTTTAGTTGTTTGAACTAACCTCTGTAAGTTTGAATATTTTTTTCTTTGACTTTTGAATCTCCTTCATAAATATTTCGAAGTTTGTCCCAAATCTCTTTAGCGGATTTACAATGTGCAACTTTGGTGAATACCGATTCTCCAAGACCATTCAAAAGTGCATTTGTGGCTTTGGAATTATTCTGACCGAGTTTCACTGCTTTGTCATTTGTTAGTGAAACTCCTGGTGTTGTGTATCCATCTACAATTGATTGCCAAATTTCAAATCCCTATGCCTGTATATATGTCTTCATCCTTATGCTCCAAAATGCATACTTTTGTCCATCAAACTGTGGTATTCCATTTTTATACATGTTGTTTCTCTTCATCTACCTTTCAGTGGTTAAACTAATTTCTGAAGGAACCTGCTCTAATACCAATTGTTGGATTACTGAGAGGGGGGGTGAATCAGTAATAGAGAAATCTAATCCTTTTTAACCATATAATGCAAGTGTTATATCAATGTAGCATTATCATTCAATATTTGCAGAGTAAATAAATAATGAAAAAATGAACAATCATACACATACATAGTACACCAGTGTTTTTACGTGGAAACCCAAAACGGGAGAAAACCACAAAATTATTTTTCTTATATGTCTTGAAGAATTACATTCATTGGAAGCACCAACTTCCTTTGTTTTCCAACTGCAACTGGAAGGAGGATCCAACCCCCTAGTTTCTTAGGCTACAACCTGAGGGAAGATCCAAATCCCCAATTCTATGGTTACAACCAGAAGGAGGCTAAAACCCCCTATGTTCTTTGGATACAACCATAAGGTGGCTACAACCACCTGTCCTTGCCTTGTCCAACCGACCTGACGTATAAGTAGAATGATGGAACCACTATCACACTATCACTATGAGATGTACTGTTGTGTTGATGGGTATTAAATCCATTGACTCAACAGTAGGAACCAAACGTGCCACCGAGGCTTGATTAGACTCTGTAGAATTTAATAGTGGAATGGTTCTCTAGATCTTGCGATCCGGCCAAATTATCGATGGGCTTTACGTTTTCTTGTGAAGGATCCTCCTTTAGTTTGGACTATTCTCTTTTGTATATTTTCTCTTGGGTGGGACCAATATGAGATGTAAGCTGGTATAAACCAACTTGGCAACAAAAATGGAATTAATCTTAACTAAGGGGAAGAGGTTGAACTTGGGATAACCTGCTGCTCAAGCAGGAAGACATAAATTTTATACCACGGGCCTAGTACTAATACATTAACCATGTGAGCATCCAATTACTGTATGAGATACTAACTACCAGAAAGAAAACACATATGCAATGAGATAATGACAAGCAAAATATTTCATCAACCAGAACCATTCATTACATAATAACACAATGATTCATATTCATGATTAAAGAAAATAACAACAAAACATTGCACCATATAACTTAACAACATAATTAATTTCTCTTACTCATTACAACATCATTCATGAAACAAGATAGGAAATAGTTCTTCTCCACGTCCAATCACACATGAAGTTGATGAAAATAACTTTTCTTTGGTCCAGAAGGACTTCTCAATTCAAAGCAGCTTCGAAATAATTCTTAACAATCAGAAAGAAATAGTTCTTGCCACAACCATCGACCCCTAACTAATTGGTCGATGTATTTATTTATAATGTAAAATTCAACTGAAAATAACAACTAAGTGCAGTTTAAGCAAAATTTTTTTTTCCACGTGGCATCATCTTCTAACAGTTTCTTTAACAGTTAACCCGAGATATCTCTTGAAAAGGGTGACTTCTCTCATACTCAGACCAACTGATAAACAACTCTTCGCAAGTTTGGGCCCATGGAAATCTGTGTTGTTCCATCAGAGCCGCGTAGAATCCTCTGATCTCCACCGCATGCGCTCGGTACTTCACTAGCTTGGTGTTTAACTACTATAGCACAATTTGAGCCTTCATTGGATGTTCCATAAATATTTTCACTTGTCCTAGCGACGTATCAGTCACCTTAGCTAGCTCTTCGGCCCATAGTGAATCTTGCTTGGCATGTGATCTGATTATGTCGCATACGTCGATGAAGTTGTCGGGGTCTTTGAACTTAGGGAGTTCTATATCCTTCATTGCTTCATTGATCTTACCCAAATGTTTCCTTTGGGTTCCTTGGCGAGGTTACAGAGTGACTTTGTTTGGTATTCAGAGAGATATTTCCTGCAATCAGGATTGACATCATTTAGAAATTACTTATCAGGAAAAACATAGGAAGATGTAAGCTGGAAAAACAAACAAACTGATGTGTACCTGTAGAGCTTGCTAGTCTTGATTATTAAATACTTACGTGATCCCAGTAACCTTTTTGAATGACCTATAGAGTCTCTGTCCGCACCGTCGCTCCTCTTCAGTTTGGATGAGTTACATCCGCATGCCATAGTGTGGCATATCAGGTACGCCATATACAAGTGTTGAAGCCATTCCAGAGGCAGATTGCCCCTTTGAGTCTGGAAAGGATGCCATAGCTGAATGTGTGCCAAAAGTGTGGGTTAGCTTCCAAAAGGTCAGATGCCGCAATAAAGGAAGTTGTTAAATGCCCCAGGTTGAGGCAAGTTGTTACCCCATAGACCGTATCAACAAGTGTGTCAACCATCATTCACTAATAGTGAAGGCTGGGAATATTAAAGAGATTGGAAATGATTGTACCATATATTCTTTGCAACTCCTATCGGTTGCACTTCACACATCCTAGATCATATATGTCATGTAGATAGGACATGTTAATTATTCAAAACATCCCATCGTAATGTATGAGTATTCCTTGGCATGTTCTGTATCACTTATCCGCTCTTCTATAAATCTTAGATGTTCTGTGTGGGTTCTACACATCGACTGAGTTTGTATACAAGTAGGGACTAGTCTTGCGAGTCCAATTCTATCAAACTTTGTGTCATGGCCCTTCATCCATTCATGGATGTCTAAGCATGCACACAATGTCTCTCCATGGGATCCCATCGAAACACAAGATGGGGTGCGCGAGGCAGTCAGAGCACCAGGTTCGAACCCCAACATGCTTGGGACTCTTTCTTATTGTCATCGTGTGTCTTCGAGATTTCAAAAGGATATCATTACCTTTGTTCCAAAATGATGTCAATGCCTCAAGAGGAGGTCGAAGTGGAGAAAATTTTGTCTGAAGGACACAGGTTGGAGGCCATGCCCTCTCAAAAGATGACATTGCGGAGGAGGGGAAGGCCTAGAAAAAATAAGGAAGTAGGAGGAAGCCACATCTTGAATGAGTTGAGTGCGTACCCGACTGCTGAGGAGTTCATGATGCATGCTACCTGGCTAGAGCCTGTCGGGATTGCCAGTCGATAAAGTGGGAGATGAATGTGAAGGACAGGGGTATCCAGTTCTATCGTTGAAAACCCCAATCAATAGCTGGAGCACGCACAACTTGCCATAGCCAAACTTTATCAAGAAAATAGAGAATTGTGGAGACAAATGGCGGTGCAAAACCAGGAGGTATCAACACCACCAGGTCGTGAAGGAAGCACAAATTGGCTCAAGAGGCAGCTTCGGGAAGCACAAGATATGATTGTGCAGTTGCGCGAAGTGCGAGGGATGATGGAGGAGGAGAACATAACAACATTGCAAGGCGCACAAAGCAGTCTGGGAGAAGGTCTGTGTGCAGGAGATACATGATGGGTGGACCCTTGTTTTGTATTCTCAGAAGTGATGTATGTTTTGATAGTTTTACTTGTCTGCTGTGAGAATTTTCATGTTCTCAATGTAAACGTATCGATTAGCCAAGGTGTTGTTAGTGTTTATTATATGTAACCTAAGCCCGGTGGGAGCCTTAATATATGAAATTTTGAAAAATGTTTTTCCTGAACAGATTCTAGTTGTAGCAGTTGAAAGCATCATGTTTCCTCTTTGCGCGTAAATCTACCATGTTCTTATTCAAGATTCTCATAATTATTTGATTTTTTAATTACCATTGTCCTAAGTTATTTTGTAAGTTCATTGATATTTTCCTTTAGAAACTTCCAATGTCGAATGATGTCGACATGGCGTTACTAACTCGAGGCTTATTAAAATAAAACCTAGAACTCAGCTCGTGGGTAAGGGTTGCACTCGAGACTTTGTTTACGTCGTTTGCGCTAAATTGAGCTAGATATTGCGACTGCCGACGCCGGTGAGTATCAAGGATCAACGTTTAAAAATCAATGCGTTGTTTCTTTGGGGTTTATCATCCTTTGAAACTCCCGATGCCGAAAACGTCCCAGAGATCGACGATTATTATTTTGTTTTTCGTTCAATGCTTATTATTTTAACTTTCACCGATGTCGAATTGATCAGTCATCGTCGATATTCTTGGTGGTTCTTGTCGCAAAATAAATTTTGCATCTGCATATGCCGACGAAGATCGAGGCTCGACAACTTTGATTCTCTCTAGCGTTTTCTTTCACGTTTAATCCTTCCTGATGCCGAAATCCTTATGCGCGTCCAAGAAAACTTTGACTTTTAGTCCTTTAATTAAATGTTAGTCTTTGTTAATTCATGATGATTTTCGTATGCCCGAGCAACTTTGAAAGACTTAAAATGAAAAACAAAAGATGAGCAGAGGAAATATTTTCATACTAAGATCGAATTAGACATTTACAAGAGATCAAGTGGTACCCAAAAAGTGAAATTTGACGTAGAATTTTTAGGGTGTGTTGAGGGCTCAACATGTTGTAAACCTATACCAATCAACCTACACCAAACAACCTGTACCAATAACTTGAACCATGCATCAACCTATACCTCAACCCATAATCAACCTGTACCATAAACAAGTGCATCAACCATGCACCAACTTGTACCTCAACCTCAACCAAAATACCTCATCAATTTAATCATCCAAATCTGATTTGTAACTCTGCAATAGACCTGGTGTATATGATCACATACCTACAAACCTTCCTTAACTTTAACAAAAAGAGATTATCATTTTCATCAAGCTTTACTTTAGTCTAACATGACTAGTTTTGGATTGGTCAACAACCCTAACTTGAAATAATCATAACTATGTACCTGCAATGAATAAAGATCTAAAAACAATACACAATGTTCTTAAATGTGTTTTGTGCAATTAATCCATGTGTCACTACTTAGAACCTCTCAGAAAAGGAGTTATAGAAAAAATGGCATACCTTGTTGAATTCTGGCTTATTCTAGAGAGTGAACTTGTAGAGCGTACCCCACACATAATATTTGTTGCATGGATATGAAAATTGTACACATAATACTACAGAATTTACTCTAACCAACACATTTGGTCTTACTGAATTTGGATATTTTATGAAGAAGTTATGACATGTTTACCCAAAGCACCTGTTTTAGAATAGTTTCAGGACTAGCCACAAACCCTATTTTCCACGGAGTGTAACTCCAAAAATACAACGACCCACAAGATGAAATTCGTACCAAAAATACTTGGATATGTTTCCTCAATGGCCTCCCAATTTCACGGTCTAAATCATTCTAGAAAAAACATTATTGCGAAAATGGTGAGATGACTTGTAAATAACATACCTTATAAATCATCATCAAAATAATTTATCCTCCCTTGAATTTTGGCTTTATTTACTTCGCCTTCCCTCTGAAATTAGGATTATATATCCTTTGGTTACCTCATTCACATGTACATATTCAATATTCTCAAGTTTGATTAAAATGAGATAGCATTGCCTCTTATTTATACTTTCATGTAGCTTCCTCAAGGGGTTACCTTTTAACCATGTTAACCCAATTTCCTTATTTTAGGGATAACTGATTTGGATTTTATGAGAAAAATGAAATGAATATAGATTATTAAAATATGTTTAACAAAAAATAACAAAGATACAATAAAACTGGTTTTCCATTCAAAAAAAAATAAACTGAAACTGTAAAATGCAGTGGAAAAGAAGCTTGCTGGAATGGTGGCGGCTTATCTCTGAGAAGAGACGTGACGACTGCGCTCATTCACAAGAAGATCATTACAATGAGGCTCTGAAGCAATTTTTACAATAAACGAGAATTTAAAAAATCGTATACATCCAAAAACCTAACCCTGGGAGATGAAGCGCCAAAAGTCACGTGGGCCCCGTTTGGGTAAGTCAGTACATCAACTTCCCCGGGTCGTAAATTTTGCATACAATCTCTGTTTTAGGAGAACGATAGCTTGTTGGAAAGGTATCATTGAGGAGATTCATTTTTGGGGATCAATCATGCCTTCTACCATCATTGAGAATATCTATCCCGAAAAACCTTCATTTAGGCCCTCAAAATGGCCCTAGAAGTTAAAACTGCTAAAAATAGTAAATTGCCAAAATTGCCAGAAAACGGTTTTGAGCGAGTTGGAAAAGGTGGGTGGTCACTGATACCCACCTGGATCAATACTCCCTCATTATTAATAAATTATCTCCATTGCATTGATTTTCCCCATCAGATGAGGAAATTTTTGTTGAATTTGGCCCCGAGTGAGCCACTTGCCTTGGTGCAGGAGTTGCTCTACTTTGACGACTCGATAAAGATGGATACTTTGTTGTCAAGTTCCCTTGATCTGTGTTCCCACAATATGATAACTGGATTCCTATTGCATGCAGTTAGGGTTGAGCTCTGTTGGTGTCAATTGTTATGCTATCTTTGAGGTGTCCAATAATGGTGGGAAACATGGCCGAAGGAGAGCCACGTTGAAGACTCGGTGTAGGCCAAAGAAAGGGGGAATGTTGAGATCAAAATAATTGTCACCCAATACCTTGGTGATGGTGTACGACCCATAAAGGAGTGGAAGAAGCTTCCGATGGGGTCCTGTAAAACATTATTTCTGCAAGTGCAACCAAACTTTGTCTCCCATTTGAAACTTATGTGGCACCCGATGTTGATCATGGCATTGCTTATACTTAGCATTAGAATTCTGTAGAATATCCTGAACCTATTGGTAGATGTGTTAGATCCACTCAATAAACCGGGTGGCTTTGTCAACTTCTGGTGGAGCAGGGGACAAGTTGGTCAAGGTGGTCGCTAGGGGTAGTGAAACATCCATGTGGCCCAATGGTTGGAATCCCAACCCCACCTGAAAGGGGTTGTGACCAGTTGAGCTATGCAGGGCTCGATTGTAGCTATCTTGGACATAGGGAAGAGTCTCATCCCATGTGCGGGGGTGTTTTGAATTGTACATGCACATGATGTGTACGATCATTCGATTGATGACCTTAGTTTTTCCATCTATCTGGGGGTGGAAGGCAGTGGATTTGGTGAGCTTGTTATTCATCAGTGACCAGAGGCTCAACCAGAATGTGTTGAGGAACCGACTATCATGGTATGAGATATTGGTTTGTGGGATCCAAAAATGTACCCATACTCATTCAAATAAGAGCTTGGCAATGGATTCTGTTGTGATGTTATTCTTGCAGGCAGCTGGAATCACCATCTTGGAAAAGAGATCAACAAACACAAAAACACAATCATTTCCCCTCTTGGTGGATAGGAGGCCCGATGTGTAGTCCATTGAGATGGATTCCCACAGCTTGTCAAGAGTAGGAAGAGGGGTGTATAGGCCCTGTTTCTTAGTGGTCGGTTTGGAAATAGCGTAGGGGGTGTAGGACCTGATATACTTGCCGAAATCCTGTTGAAGTTTCGGCCAGTAGAAATGTTTCTAGAGCACTGCCACTGTCTTTTCGATGCCAAAGTGTCTTTCCACCCAACTGTAGTGAGCTTCCCAAATAAGTTTCTCATGCTCGCTTGATGGAACAGAAAGATGGCCTAGATGACACAAAAACCCATATTGAATATGGAAATTAGCGACCACTGAGTTCACGCCCAAAATTTGGTAGGCGGTGGAGAAGTCAGGGTCTGTCTCATAGAGGTGGGGCCATCTGGAGGTCTCGTGGCCGCAAGAGTCTAGCACTGTGGTGAGTGACGCGACTGGAGGTCGATTGAGGCAATCAACAACTCAGTTAGTACTTCCTATTTTATACTTGATGTTGAGGTGGAATTGCTATAAGTATGTGGACCACTTCTGATGGCGGTCATTCTGCAATTTTCCTTAGGTATGCATGAAATTTAGTTGCTTGTGATCATTGTGGATGACTATCTCCTTCCCAAGAATGTAATGTCTCCACTGGAGGCAAACTTGCACAATGGAGTACATTTCTTTGTCATAAGTAGGGTACTTACATAAAACATATGAAAATGTCTCACTATGATATGCCATGGGGTGGTCGTGTTGAATTATAACAACTCCCACAACATAGTCTGAAGCATCTGTCTTGATCTCAAAGGGATGTTGTAGGTTTGATAATGAAAGTACTGGGGATGATCACAAACGATTCTTTAATTCATCAAAAGCTTGTTGTTGGGACATACCCCACACAAATTTTTCCTTACCACCACCCCTAATTACTTGGCCGAGGGCCCATGTGATATGAGAGAATCCCAACATGAACCTACGATAGAAATTGGTGAGGCCCAAGAAGCTCTGAATTTAAGTGAGTGTGTTTGGGGCTGGCCAGTCACGAATTGTTGATGATTGCAACTACGTGAGACATTCTCCAGCTTACAAACCTGTGAGATGTGGATCATTGCAGCTATGTGAGATATTCTCCAACTTACAAACCTGAGAGAAAGCCCCTAAAGAGGGTATTTGGTTCCTATCTAAGACAGAGATGGAACGTAGAGATGACCTCCTCCATTCAGAGAGTTGAGAATAACTCCAGATGATTATCCTGTGGGAAAGGCGATATGCTAAGTTGGACATGCCTGTGGCTGAGCACAAGGTGAACGTGTGAAACCCCAAAGTTTTGGGTGCATCGTCATGAGAAAAGAAATGAATATGATGTGTTAGCCTCCTCTGAGCAACATAGTTGACAAGAAACTCCACATGACTCTCTTGTGTGATGCAGTGGAAAAAAAGATCTGTTGAGTGGACATGCTTGTGGATGAGCATAGGTGAACGCACAAAGATATGGTTCTTTTCTATAATGCAGTGAGCTAGAGATATGGACATCCCTATGGATGTGCCCCTAGTGGATGAGAACTAGTGGCTGTATCAGATCCTTTTCTATATTGTACAAGAGTCAGACCTACCTATAACCCTAATTGTAATGTAAAGGGTATAGGTCGATCCCACCTTAATGTGAATGCTAGATAATTAATCTGGTTAATATTAATTATATTATAATCTAGTGAGTTTGGCCCTATTGTGCCAATAGACACTTCTTTTGACAGGTTCAGGTTAGTATAAGTAAAGGTAAATTCCCCAATGAGGAAACCTATCTTTCACGTGAGTTTGGAAATTTCAACGAGTACACCTTCTTGGGAAAAGTGCGCACCTCTCTTGGGCACTAGTCTTCTAGGGTTTGAACACCCTCTTGTGTGCTAGGTTTTATCTTGGTGGTGAAGGTATTTCCCTTGAGGATTATAGCAAAGGATTTGGCTGGGTTTTATTCCTGTTGAGAATGGTTTCGCAGGATACTTCTTATGTTCTTGTGCATGGTGCTTCTTCTTGTGATCTTGGTTGCTGCAACATTTATGGTTATGGTTAAATGCTAAAAGTGGAATTAAATTCATGCTTAACCTTTAATATTGAAAAATCAACATGGTATCAGAGCATAGGTATTGAAAGAACCCATTGCACAAGAATATACCAAGTCTCAACTCACCTTTTGCAGAGTCGTATGACCCTTCTAGGGTTTCCAGAAAATTCTATATGACCTTCATTTCAGTGGTGATTCAGCCCTTAATACTTGGAATATGGGGCCACTTTTGGCATAGAAGAGTACGGCCTCCTCCAGAGCATCTCCAAAATCTCTCAAAGTAAAATTCCGAGAAATTTTGATTTTTGGCCCTAGGGTTTCCAAGGTGCCGAAATTTCCTACAGAATATTAAATCTAGATTTCTAAAGAAACGTTTCTCCTAAATCAACAAGCATCTCTGTGAAAATATCAAGTTGATTGTTGGCGGTCATAATTCCAACATAATACAAGTTTACTAATTCAACCTAATCATTAGGTTTTCAAAATACAGTTGGCGAGAGTTTGAAGAAACCAATCAAATGAAGAACAAAGCCTTAGCAGAAGATAGGCTTGATGGAGCAAGAAACTTTAGCTCCTGGAAATCAAGGCTTCAATTCACCCTTGAAGAATATGACCTCTTGTATGTGGTAACTAAAACCCTACCAACCATGGCTACAAATATAGAGAAGAATATAAGAAAGGAAGAAGATATCAAAGAAAGAAAATTAATCATCTACTCAGTAAGAGATCACCTCTTACCTCGTATTTCCAACCCGAAGACAACCTATGATATGTATGAAGATTTAAAAGGAATGTTTGAAAGCGAAAACACCCTCAGATCTCTTACCATAAAGAGCCAACTTCAAAGTGCCAAGATGAAGAATGTTGACATAGTTTCCATATTATTTATGAAGTTATCAGAGATTAAAGAACAACTAGAGACCATCAAAGAAATCATGTCTGATAGAGAACTTGTCTTAACCACTCTCCATAACCTTCCAAAATTGTGGGAGCCTTTGCTTCAAAGTATCAGTGGAAGAGAAGATCTACCAACCTTTTATTGTCTATGGACATATTGTACTCAAGAAGAACTTAAACTTAGAAATAGAGGAGTAGAAGACTCTTCAGAAAAAAATCATTCTCTTTCACTTCATACAAAGAAAGGAGGAAAATTCAAAAAAAATTTTAGGAAAAAATTTAAAGGTGAAAAGTCTTCATCAAATCCTGGTTATCAAAGAAGAGATGTTTCATAAATTCAGTGCTTCAGATGTGACAATTATGGACACTATGCAAGAAAGTGTCCAACCAGGGAGAAGGGAAGACAATATGCTTCCACCACCGACATTGATCCAGACCCACCTCAAAAGAATGAAGAGAAGAGAGAGGAGAAGTGCTTCCTCTAAAAACTAAAGCATGACTACAAACCAGGTAAATCAATTGATTTCAAATTTTATAGTTGATTGTATTTTTGAATAAATCTCTAGTATGGGATCCTTCAAAGAATTGTACCATTATCCCTGGTACGGGAGTCCAAACTATATTTAATTTATTATTATGTGAGAACAAGCAGAGACGTTGTCCTTAAAAGGAGATACCCATTCAAAAAACCTAGAGAATCTCAAATGGAGATTGATAGTAAGATAATACCTTCTCCTCTTTCAACAACTCAGAGGGAGAGAATCATTATTTAAGTTACTCCAGTTTCTCCAGTTGATATGTTCAGATATATTGCAGTAGGTCATAAAAGACCTACCTAGACTCACTCTGCAAGAGGCAGAGAAACTTACAAGTCTCTTAAGTCACATCCCGAGAAAGTAAAAGAGAGTTTCAAGCTATCATTCATGAGCCACCTTATTGATGCTGGGCCTCCTTGTCCTAGAGAATAAAAAGGAGAACAGGTATGGAAAGATGACATAACAAAAGAATACCAATATATCTTAAAGAATGACGCATAAGACATTATTCAGGGACTAGAAGGGAAGTCTATGGTAATCTTCAAAATGGATCTATAAGATCAAACATGTAGTTGATGGAAGTGTCTAGAAATAAAAAATGAGATCTATAGCCATAGGTTTCTCACAAACAGAGGGAGTTGTCTATGATGAGGCACTTGATCTAGTAAAGCCATTACACTTTCATCTGTACTACCAATCATGTGTTGGATTACCGGGAGGGGGGGTGGATCAGTAATAGCGTAATTATAATCCTTTTTCTTCAAATGTTATATCAATGTAGAATTATTATGCAATAATGAGCAGTAAGAAATAAAAAATCACACACATACATAGTACATCCGTGTTTTACGTGGAAACACAAATCGAGAGAAAACCACCTAATGTTTTTTCTTATATGTCTTGAAGAATTACATTCATTGGAAGAACCAACTTCCTTTGTTTTCTAGCTATAATTGGAAGGAGGCTCCAACCCCCTAGTTTCTCAGGCTACAACCTGAGGGAAAATCCAACTCCCCAATTCTCCGGCTACAACCAGAAGGAGGCTACAACCCCCTATGTTCTCCAACTACAGCCAGAAGGTGGCTACAACCACCTGTCCTTGCCCCGTCCTGCCACCCTGAAGTAGAAGTAGAATGATGGAACCACTGTCGCACTATCACTGTGAGATATACCATTGTAAACCTGTACCAATAAATCTGAACCATGCATCAACCATCAACCTGTACCATAAACAAGTGCATCAACCATGCACCAACCTGTACCAAACAACCTGTAATCAACCTATACCATAAACAAGTGCATCCAACCATGTACCAAGTATGTACCAATCATGTTTCAACTACTCATCAACTATGAC
>ML778297.1:1604335-1622635 GCA_009831015.1 Picea engelmannii | reverse complement strand
CATCCAAATATGATTTGTAGCTCTGTAATAGACCTGGTGTATATGATCACATTTCTACAAACCTTCCTTAACTTTAACAAGAGACTATTATTTTCATCAAACTTTTCTTTAGTCTCACATGCCTAGTTTTGGATTAGTTAACAACCCTAACTTGAAATAATCATAACTTTGAACCTGTAATGTTAAATATATGAAAATGATACACAATGTTCTTCAGTGTTTTTAATGAAATTCCTCCAGGTGTCACTACTTGGAACCTCTCAGAAAATGATTTATAGCCAAAATGACATACCTTGTTGAATTCTGGCTTATTCTAGAGAACCACCTTGTAGAGTGTGCCCCACACGAAATATTGGTTGAATTGATTTGAAACTATTACAAAGCATACTAAAGACTATACCCTAACCAAAACATTTGGTCTCACTGAATTTGGATCTTTCATGAATAAGTTATGATGTTTTTACCCTGAAACACCTATTTTTGACTAGTTTCAGGACTAGCCACAAACCTTATTTTCCACGGAGTGTAACTCCCAAAATAAAATGACCCACAAGCTGAATTTTTTACCACAGATACTTCGGTATGTTTTTTCATTGGAATGGCAATTTAACAGTTTGAATCATTATAGAAAAAAAGTTATAGTGAAAATGGTGGGATGACCTGTAAATAACATACCTTAGAAAGCACCATCAAAAGAATTTATCCTTCCTTTCATTTCAACCTTCTTTTCTTCACCTTCCCTCAGAAATTCAACTTAGATATCCTTGGTTACCTTAGAAACCTATAGATATTAAATATTCTAAAGTTTAATTAAAATGAGAGATCCTTGCCTCTTATTTATACTCTCCAAGTACCTTCCTTAAAAACATCTTCTAGGTCACTTGGCCCAATTTCCTTATTTTAGGGTTAACCCACTTCTAATTTCTCCATTAAATTTATTATTGAAACAATTTATTTTGTATTCACTTTGAATTATAATACAATAATCACTTCACTTTATTATTTACCTTTTAAAATCTCTTAAACCACTTTGACTACTTTGACTTTTGGGGCTTCTAGATGACATATGAGGGTCCTCCAACTTCGTAAGGCCATAAATCTCAAACCGTGAGGAGTTATGTGACATTCCACATACCACCAGAAATGGAATGACATGTATTATCCATCTATAATAGTATTACCTTAAAATATAGCAAAAATCATACTGTTATCCATCAAACAAACTTGGGTCCATTACCCAAACCCGGGTTCTCCAACTTCACATTGTCATAATTCTCTAACCGTGAGGAGTTATGTGACGTTCTACATACCACCGGAAATGGCATGACAAGAACTATCCATATAGGATATTTTCCATGACAAATTCGTTGTCCTTCATCTCATTATTCCACAATTAAGCATGGGTTCTCTTACTCTGCAAAGGGTCTTCTCGTGAGGGATTTCACCATAAGGGGACCAATTTGGAGTTCATCCATATTTAATTCTTATCAACCATGACAAAAAAATAATGAGTCATATTTACATCAAACAATGTTGGGTCCATTACCCAAACCTTTGTGCTATGGGGCTTTCTTCAAGGGTTGAAATCAATGACAACCAACCTTAATCAACAATCTCCCCCTTTGGCATTGATGACAACACTCTGATGCAATACTAAAATCATATCACTCATGCTCCCCCTGGAATCATGCCTCTGTCCTCTGCATCTGATAAATCTGCCTCTGTCCTCTGCATCTGATAAATATCTCCCCCTTTGTCATCAATGGAAAAGGTATCTTTCCATCCGGGGTTGCTCCCCTTGACTGAACTGCCCTCTTATGGTGCTCCCTCATGTACATCTAAGACATATAAGATAAGCATTCAAAAAACATTCATTTTGGAGTAGAAATAACTCCAAGTCTTTGGCGAAGATATTCAAAGGATTCCCATGGAAGTGGTTTTGTAAACATGTCTACCACTTGTTATTTTGTGCCCACATACTCAACTCTGATGTTCTTTTCTGCAAACTGTTCCCGTAGAAAGTGATACTTGATTGGAATGTGCTTTGTCTTGGAGTGCATCACTAGGTTTTTTTAGATACTGATGACACTTGTATTATCACAATATATTGGAATGGGCTCATCATACTCAACCTGTATATTTGTCAAATTTTGTTTCATCCAAAGAACCTATGTACAACATACTGCTGCTGCAATATACTCTGTCTTAGTTGTAGATAGAGATACTGATGATTGTTTCTTACTTAGCCATGATACCAAACACTCACCTAAGTAGAACACTGCTCCACTGGTGCTTCATTGGTCATCAACAACCTGCCCAATTTGCATCTGTGTAGGCAATAAGTGATAGATCTTTTCCTTTTGGATACCATAATCCAAACTCTTATGTTCTTTTGAGATATCTGAAGATCCTCTTTACTGCTAATACATGTGATTCCTTTGGTGCTACTTGAAATCGTGCCACCTGTCCAACTGACCACATTACATCTAGTCTGGATGATGTCACATATAGTAGGCTGTCAATCATTGACATGTATTGCCTTTGATCTGTAGACTTCCAATCATCATATTTTCTCAACTCACAACTGGTTTGCATGGAAGTGATAACTGGTTTGCAATCTTCCATTCTGAACCTCTTTATCATTTCTTTGATATACTTGGTTTGATAAATAAAAATTCCTTGGTTGCTTTGATGTATCTGAAGTCCCAGAAAGAAGGATAGTTCTCCAAGTAATGACATTTCAAATTCATTCTGGATATCTTTTGCAAATTTCTAGCTTAACCTGTCATCATCACTACCAAAAATAATATCATCAACATAAAATTCAATTAATAAAATATTACCTTGACTTACCTTGATGTAGAGGTTGTTGTCTGTACTTCCTTTTATGAACCCTGCCTACTGCAGATACTTATCCAGTCTAGAGTACCATGCTCTAGGAGCCTAATTTAGACCATACAAGTCCTTCTTTAATTTGCACACATAGTCTGTGTTCTCTGACAAATGAAATCCTTCTAGTTGTTCAATGTAGACTTCTTCTTTAAGTTCCCCATTTAGAAAATCTGATTTTACGTCCATCTGATATACTTTAACATTTTTGGAGCATGCATAAGCTAAAAGAAAACGAATTGCTTCCATTCTGGCAACTGGGGCAAATGTCTCTTCAAAGTCGATTCCTTCAATCTGTGCATATCCTTTACATACCAATCTAGCTTTGTTCCTTGTAACTTGTCCATCTTCATTCAATTTATTCCTGAAAACCCATTTTGTGTCGATCACATTCTTATTCTTTGGTCTTGGAACCAATTCCCAAGTGTCATTTTTCTCTATATGATCTAATTCTTCATCCATGGCCTTATTCCAAAATTCATCCTTGCTGGCTTCTTCAAAACAGTTTGGTTCAATTATAGATAAGAGTGCTAGGTGTGTTTGTTCCGGTGAACGGATTTTTCTTCTAGTCTCAACTCTTGCATCATTGTTTCCAATAATCTGATCTGGAGGATGATTCTTCTGTACTCGTTTGCTAGGTGTCTTTGGAGATACTTGCTGAAATTTTTATTCTGCTTCTGTCGGGTTCTCTTCATCTTCATCTTACTCTTATACCTCTTTTTCATCTTCTTCTTCAAAAAGTTGTTCCATTGATTCATTTTCTTCTTCCTTTGATTCTGGTCTGTCAGTTTCATCAATTGTTACATTGATGCTTCCACAACTTTGTTTAATCTTATATTGTAACACTTGTATGCTTTTCTTGTACTTGAGTAACCAACAAGTATTCCTTTATCCACACGAGAGTCAAACTTTCCCATTCAACCATCTTCTCTTTTGATGTAGCATTTGCTTCCAAAAACTCTGAAGTTCTTCACATTAGCTGGTCTTCCTTTCCATAGTTCGTAGGGAGTTTTGTCAGTGTTGTTTCTGAGCATTACTCTGTTTTGAATGTGAACTACGGTATGCACTGCCTATGTCCAAAAATATCTGTCAAATTTGAATCCATTATCATTATTCGAGCCATTTCTTGTACTGTCATGTTCTTTCTTTCAACAACTCCATTCTAATGAGGTGTCCTAGCGATGAAGAATTGTCTTTTTATTCCATGATTGCTACAGTAATCTATAAATTCCTTTGAGGTGAATTCTCCTCCATTATCCGATCTTAAGCATTTGATTCTTGAATCCATCTCATTTTCAACCATTTCCTTGTAGATCTTGAATTTTTCAAAAGCTTCTAACTTGTTCTTGATAAAACAAACTGCAGTCATTCTTGTATAATCATCAACTAATAACATAAAGTATCTCTCACCTTTTAATCTTTTTGTTGTATTTGGTCCAACTAGATCAATATGCACAATTTCCAGTGGTTTTTTTGTTGAATATTCCTTTGATGTGAACCTGGTCTTTGTTTTCCTTCCTTGTTGGCAATATTTGCATAAAGTGTTGGTTCGTTTCGTGATCTGAGGCATTTCTCTGACTGCTTCTCTTTTGTTGACTTTGACAAGGTTATCAAAATGCATGTGACCCATTCTTTTGTGCCATAGCCAACTTTCATCTTCCTTTCCTAGACAACACTTTTCATTTCCATTTTTTCTTAACACATATATGTTGCTTGAAGTTCTTGCAGCTGTAGCGACCAATTTCCTTGAACATTCTTTTCTTATCTCACACTTTTGTGAATCGAAAGTAACTTTATGACCTTGGTCACACATTTGACTCACACTTAAAAGATTATTTTTCATATCTTCTACTAGTAGAAAATTTTCTGCCTTTTCATTCTTGTTCCCAATTCAGACAGTGCCTTTTCCAATGATTTTGGCTGAATCATCATTTCCGAAGGAGACTGATCCATCTCTTTCCTTTCGTAATGTAAGAAAATTATCTCTATCACCTGTCATGTGTTTTGAACATCCACTGTCAACATACCAACCATGTTTCTTTTGTTTAGCTTGTAGAGTGACTGTGCATTTTTCATTACTATACTGATCTTGCTTTCTTATCCATGTCGTTTTTGGAAGTTCTTGTTTGTGACTTTGTTGAGGTTATTTAGGAGGAACTTCCATTCTGCAATTTTTGGTCATTTGTTCAAAATTGTTACATTTGTAACATTCCACTTTAGTGCTCAAAGATTCAAACCTTTTGTAACTTCTTCTCTGTGTTTCACTAGGTCTTCTTGAATAACCCCTTTGTGTATGGCTCTCAAAGTAGTTATTGTTCATGTTGTTAGCTATGCAATTTACAAATTTATGTCCAAAATTATTACATGCATAACATAAACCAAAAAATATAGTTTGATACCTGGTAGTTGAAGATCTTCTGAAATGAGGTGCTCTTATGAATCCTTCTTCTTCTTGAGGCCTACCTATCTGTTGTTGATTCTTAAATCTGAATCTTATCGGTGGAGGAGTGTCCCTATAATATTTCTTGTATATCTTTTTACCCCCTTTGATTGTTTCTGCATAGCTTTTTGGATTTGTTTCTTGCTCTTTTGTTTTGGAGCTTGACCCTTTTTTGTCTAATTGTATCCAAGTCCGAACTTGTCAAGATGAGACTATTGATAATGTCATCCAGAACTTTTGAGCTATTCTGCATATTTTTCTTTTGAATATCCTTTCTTAGTGTGAAAATCTCTGCTTCTAGGTTTCCAATGATCCTGTCCTTTCCTTCTAGATGTTCTTTGAGTGCTTCTTCAATTCTTTTATCTTCTTCTATTTGAACCTTCAATTTTGTGATCATTTGTTCTAGTTCTCGAGTGTCTTTTTTCTTATCTAGTTCTTCTTGTAGTTTCTTGTTTTTCTTCTTTTCTGTTATGATAACTTCTATGGCACTCATTAATTCTTCTCGGAAGTCAACTTCAGCCTCTTCAATTTCTTCTTCATATGCTTCTTCATATTCTTCTTCAGAGTCTTATTTATTAGAGTCTTCTACTGCCATGAATAAAACTCTCCCTATTTCACTGTCACTGACTTCATCTTCATCTGATGATGAGATGTCTTCTTTGGTGCAAAAGATTTTCTTGAAAACATTTTTTGTAGTTATTTTACCTTTATATGTTTGTCTTCCTTTTGAGTAACCTTCATCATTTCTCTTTTTCTTATGAGGACATTTGTTATCAAAATGACCAATACCATCAAAATTAAAACAAATTAAAGGAAGCTTACCTCTATACCTACCGTTGGTTCCCTTGTTCAATCTTTTGACGAAGTTACCCACTTCTTCATCATCTTCCAAGACGTCGCTGCTGCTGCTATATTATTCTTGTTCCTTTTTCTTTTGCTTTGATCGTTTGGATGATTTGAAGGTTGATTCTTTTATATTTGGATTTTCCTATTCAATTCTCATCTCATATGCTGTGAAGATTCCATGCAGTTCGTCCTTTCTTATTGAGTTTAGATCCGATCTTTCTTCTAGTGCTGATATCTTAGGGTTGAATCTCATAGGAAGAGATCTTAGTACCTTTTGAACAATTACATATTCTTCGATTTCTTCTCCCAATCCTATGATTTCATTCACTGTTTCATCGACTCGTAAGAAGTAGGCAGTGATATCTTCATCTTCCTTCATTTTTAGTTGTTCGAATTAACCTCTGTAAGTTTGAAGATTTGCATCTCCTTCATAAATATTTCGAAGCTTGTCCCAAATCTCTTTAGTAGATTTAAAATGTGAAACTTTGGTGAATACCTATCACTAAGACCATTCAAAAGTGCATTTTTGGCTTTGGAATTATTCTCATTGAGTTTCACTGCTTTGTCATTTGTTGGTGGAACTGCTGGTGTTGCGTATCCATCTACAATTGATTGCCAAGCTTGAAATCCCTATGCTTGTATATATGTATTCATCCTTATGATCCAAAAAGCATACTTCTATCCATGAAACTGTGGTATTCCATTTTTATACGAGTTGGTACTCTCCATGATCTACCTTTCATTGGTTAAACTGATTTCTGAAGGAACCTGCTACGATACCAATTGTTGGATTATTGAGAGGGGAGGTGAATCAGTAATAGCATAATTATAATCCTTTATCTTCAAATGTTATATCAATGTAGAATTATTATCCAATAATGAGCAGTAAGAAATAATAAATCACACACATACACAGTACACTAGTGTTTTACGTGGAAACCCAAATCGGGAGAAAACCACAAAATGTTTTTTCTTATATGTCTTGAAGAATTACATTCATTGGAAGAACCAACTTCCTTTGTTTTCTAGCTACAATTGGAAGGTGGTTCTAACCCCCTAGTTTCTCAGGCTACAACCTGAGGGCAACTCCAACACCCCAATTCTCTAGCTACAACTAGAATGAGGCTACAACCCCCTATGTTCTCTAGCTACAACCGGAAGGTGGCTACAACCACCTATCCTTGCCCCGTCCTGCCACCCTGAAGTAGAAGTAGAACGATGGAACCACTATCGCACTATCACTGTGAGCTATACGCTGTAAACCTGTACCAATAAATCTAAACCATGCATCAACCATGCATCAACTTGTATCTCAACCTGTAATCAACCTGTACCATAAACAAGTGCATCAACCATGCACCAACCTGTAAACAAACTGTACCATAAACAAGTGCATCCAAATGTACAAAGTATGTACCAATCATGTTTCAACTACTCATCAACTATGACTTATCAATATGTACCAACATCATCAACTGTACACCTTATGTATGTGCCAACTCATCAACTACTTGTCTCAACCATGTACTCAACATGTACCTCAAAAAAAATCCCTCATCAATTTCATCATCCAAATATGATTTGTAGCTATGTAATAGACCTGGTGTATATGATCACATTCCTGCAAACCTTCCTTAACTCTAACAACATGAGACTATCATTTTCATCAAACTTTTCTTTAGTCTCACATGCCTAGTTTTGGATTAGTCAACAACCCTAACTTGAAATAATCATAACTTTGAACCTGTAATGTATAAATATATTAAACTGATAAAAAATGTTCTTAAATGTGATTTATGCAATTCCTCCAGGTGTCACTACTTGGAACCTCTCAGAAAAAGAGTTATAACAAAAATGGCATACCTTGCTAAATTTTGGCTTATTCTAGAGAGAGACCTTGTAGAGCGTGCCCCACACAAAATATTCATTGAATTGATATGAAACTATTACAAAGAATACTAAAGACTGTACCCTAACCAACACATTTAGTCTCACTAAATTTGGATTTGTTATGAAGAAGTTATGATGTTTTTACTCGAAACACCTGTTTTTGACTAGTTTCAGAACTAGCCACAAACCCTATTTTCCACGGAGTGTAACTTCCAAAATACAACGACCCACAAGATGATTTTTTTACCATATATACTTGAGTGTGGTTTCTCATTGGAATATAAATTTATCAGTCTGAATCATTATAGAAAAAAATTTATAGCGAAAATGGTGAGATGACCTGTAAATAACATACCTTAGAAAGCACCATCAAAAGAATTTATCCTTCCTTGCATTTCGGCCTTCTTTTCTTCACCTTCCCTCAGAAATTCATCTTAGATATCCTTGGTTACCTCAAACACCTATAGATATTCAATATGATCAAGTGTAATTAAAATGAGAGAGCCTTGCCTCTTATTTATACTCTCCAAGTAGCTTCCTTAAAAACATCTTCTAGGTCACTTGGCCCACTTTCCTTATTTTAGGGTTAACCCACTTCTAATTTCTCCATTAAATTTATTATTGAAATAATTTATTTTTTATTCACTTTGAATTATTTACCTTTTAAAATATCTTAAACCACTTTGACTACTTTGACCTTTTGGGGCTTCTAGATGACATATGAGGGTCCTCCAACTTCATAAAGCCATAACTCTCAAACCGTGAGGAGTTATGTGACATTCCATATACCACCAGAAATGGAATGACATGTACTATCCATCTATAATAGTATTAACTTCAAATATATAAAAAATCATACCGTTATCCATCAAACAATCTTTGTTCCATTACCCAAACTTGGGTTCTCCAACTTCACATGGTCATAACTCTCTAACCGTGAGGAGTTATGTAGTGTTCTACATACCACCAAAAATGGCATGACAAGCACTATCCATATAGGATAGTTTCCTTGACAAATTAACTATCCTTCATCTCATTATTCCATAATTAAGCATGGGTTATCTTACTCCACAAAGTGTCTTCCCGTAAGGGATTTCACCATAAGGGGACCACTTTGGAGTTCATCCATATTTACTTCTTATCAACCATGACAAAACAATAATGAGTCATATTTACATCAAACAATGTTGGGTCCATTACCCAAACCTTTGTGCTACGGGGCTTTCTTCAAGGGTTGACATTAATGACAACCAACCTTAATCAACATCATGAGATGGAAACTATATCAGATAAATAAATTCTTGATGATTTTGGATTAAAACTAGAGTATTGCTGATCCAAAATCATTACAATGTTGATGACAAAGGTATGATTTTTGGTGACTTATTCAAGAAGTCTTGTTGTTGGATACAAGTAATCCTTGACTTCTGTATTTGATATGAACAATCTGAGTATGATGCACTATTTCTTGGGACAAGAAGTATGACAGAAGACTGATGAGATTTTCCTAAGTCAAGGAAAATATACAGTAAAGATACTAAATAAGTTCAAGTATGACAAAATACAAATCCATCGGGATAAATTCAAAAGGATAATATTGATGATGATTCAAAAGAGACTGGTCCACATTGGATCATTGATGTATCTGGTTAATACTAGAATTGATTCATGTCATGCAAGTGAATGTCCTTAGTTATTTCATGAGTTAACTGAGACATACTCACTAGATAAAAACAAAACATGAGGCACAATTGGATATGTCCTGAAACATGCTTCTAGAGTGAACTTGATTTTGTAGGATATGCTGATTCAAATTGAGCAAAAAGTACATTGGACCAGAAGAGCACATCCGGTTGATGTTCTACCATGAATTTTTCCATGATTTCTTAATACAACAGGAAACAAAAATCTTGGTGGCCCTGAATAACACAAAAGCAAAGTATGTACCATTAAGTGTGCAAAGCAGTATGGCTTCACAAGATTTTGACAGACTTACTTGATTATGAGATGGAACCTATGATGATAACCAAGAGCCATTTATAAATCTCCTTGAGAACCCATTGTTTCTTGATGGATCGAAATACGATGAGATGAAATATTAGTATATCAGAGATATGATGCAGAGAAAAATCGTACACATACAATACCTTCCTACACATCAGCAAATTGCAGACATCTTCACCAAAATAATTTGGTGAAGAAAGCCTTACTAGTTGAGAAGGAGTATTGATGATTCCAGCCAAGAAAAAACTCAGAGTACATCCATGTGAAACTTGGCATGATGAAGAATTCCTCCCTAGCTGAGAGGGAGTGTTGATGATTGCATCTATGTGAAACATTCTCCAGCTTACAAACCCATGCGATGTGGATCATTGCAGCTATGTGAGATATTCTCCAGCTTACAAACTTGAGAGAAATCCCCTAAAGAGGGTATGTGGTTCCTATATGAGACAGAGCTGGAACGTAGAGATGACCTCCTCCATTCAGAGAGTTGAGAAGAAATCCAAATGATTATCCTGTGGGAAAGACGATATGCTGAGATGGACGTGCCTGTGGTTGAGCACAAGGTGAACATGTGAAACCCCAAAGTGTTGGGTGCATCATCATGAGAATATAAATTAATATGATGTGTTAGCCTCCTCCGAGCAACAAAGTTGAAAAGAAACTCCATATGACTCTCCTATGTGATGCAGTGGAAAATAAGATCTGTTGAGTGGACGTGCATGTGGACGAGCACAGGTGAACGCATGAAGATCTGGTTCTTCTGTGTAATGCAGGGAGCCAAAGATATGTACATCCCTATGGATGTGCTCCTAGAGGATGAGAACTAGTGGGTGTGTCAGATCCTTTTCTATATTGTACAAGAGTCAGACCTGCCTATAACCCTAATTGTAATGTAAAGGGTACATGTCGGCCCCACCTTAATGTGATTGTTAGTTAATGTAAAAGATAATTAATCTGGTTAATATTAATTATATTATAAGCTAGTGAGGTCGACCTTGATGTGCCGATAGAAACTTTTGTTGACATGTTCAGGTTAGTACAAGTAAAGGTAAATTCCCCATTTAGGAAACATATCTTTCAAGTGAGTTTGGAAATTTTATCAAGTACACCTTCTTGGGAAAAGTGTGCACCTCTCTTGGGCACTAGTCTTTTAGGGTTTGAGCACCCTCTTGTGTGCTAGGTTTTATCTTGGTGTTGAAGGTATTTCTCTTGAAGATTATAGCTAAGGATTTGGTTGGGTTCTCTTCCCTTGTTGAGAAGGGTTTCCCAGGATACTTCTTGTGTTCTTGTGCATGGTGCTTCTTCTTGTGATCTTGGTTGCTACAACATTTATGGTTATGGTTAAATGCTAAAAATGGAATGAAATTCATGTTTAACCTTGACTATTAAAAAATCAACATAGATGACCTGGATCTTGGCTGGATCCACATGAACACCATGCTGATCAACTATGTAGCCTAAGTAATGGACCATGTCCATGCCAAAGGAGCATTTTTCCAAGTTTTCATATAGTTTGTGTTGTCGCAGGGTATGCAGAACTTGTTGAATATGCTGCAAGTGTTCCACCCAAGTCTTGTTGTATATGAGGATGTCATCCAGATACACCACTAAAAACGTATTGGTGAAAGGTCATAGGATATCGTCTATCATCCTCATAAAAGTTGCTGGAGCATTTGTCAAACCAAAGGGCATAACTAGCCATTCAAAAATACCTTCTTTTGACTTGAAGGCGATCTTCCATACATCTGTCTATTCTATTAGGACCTGGTGGTAGCTAGAATTCAAAACAATCTTACTGAAGTATTTGTCCCCTGTGATATGATCAAGGAGGTCATCGATTTGGGGAATTGGGTACCAGTTTCAGACTATGATTTTATTCAGGTCCTGGTAATCAATGCAGAGTCACCAGGTCCCATCTTTCTTTTGCACCAACACGATTGGGCTCCCACAAGGCGATGATATGGGGCGTATGTGCCCCTTGTGGATCATTTCTTGGATTTCCCTCTTGATCTCCTCATTTTCTAACAAAGAGTGGTGGTAGACTGGCCCATTGGGTAGCGTTGCGCCTGGGGTCAGATCGATGGGATGCTTGACCTGACAGTGCAGAGGTGCCCCAGTAGGAGAGGAGAAGGTATCTGAGTATTCTTCCACAACCTTATCCATTTGCTTCTGTTGTGTGGAGAGATCGATTGCGAAGGCCCTGGATGTGGCTGCGATCTTTCACTCACTCTGAGAGAGAATCACAAAGAAGACAAATTTCCCAGTCTGAGAGATGATCTTCCTGCATTGCTTGGCAGAGATCAAGGAAATAACACTAGGAGGGACTGCCTCGGGTATCCTTTACAATTTTCTGTTCAAAGTAATAATAACACTCATGACGTTTCCATAAATAAGGTTGGCCCAAAATAACATTACAAACTTTAAGAGGAGAAACATCACACAATACCTCCTCTTTTAAGGGCTTGATGTTGTACGAAATTCGACATGGTTGGCTGACGCAGAGATCACTTCCTTGGTAGAGCCATCCAATGGTGTAGGGTTGTGGGTGCGACATTGTCGACTGGGCCAACCACTTGAAAAACTTTGCTAAGATAAGGTTCTTTTGGCTACCACTATCAACAATGAAGTGCAATGTGGTGCCTTTTACCCACATCTGTGAATGGAAGAGGTGCTCATCTTCTTCTGGCTCGTCTGGTTCACCAAGAAAGATCTTGGTGGTAGAAATGATGGAACTGGGTTCCACGTCAATGATCTATCTCCCCCTTTCTGGTTCTGAATCAGAGTCAGAACCCACATCTGATTTAGAGGCTTTCACTTCGGCCACCAGAGATTGCTTTGAGCGGCAGTCAACAATGTTATGCCAAGGGCTCTTATGGAAGTCACACCACTTCCCGGTATAATTCTTTGTCTTTCCGGTATCCTTCTTTTCTTAAGGCTTGGACTGGTTGTCTTGATATTGTCCATCTTTTATCTGTCCTTTGTTCTATGGGTTGGGGCCACCCTTCCTGGCTTTTTCTGTGAGGGGTTCCTAGGCCCAAATTATCGCATCTTTTGTTTGATCTTCTGCTCGATTTTGACAACATATCGATAGGCTGCACCTAAGGACGAGATGTCCATAAATTTTGTTTCGGTCTAGATGTATCTATGTAGAGCACCATGATACTTGTGCACCAGATATCACTTCGAATCTTTGATACCCAACTTGGTGCGCAATGTATGGAAGATATTTGTGAACTCTGGCACTGCTTGGTCTCTTTCTTGCCGCAGTGTGGTCCATTTGGTATACAACTCATCATAACTTTCGACAGGGTAGTATTGTTCCTTAATAGAATCCCTGAAGGATTCCCAGGTGGTCGCGATTATAAATAATGAGGGTTCCTCTATTTCATTTTTCTCATAGAAAGTTTCCCACCAATATTTGACATGGGGAACGACTTTGAGGAGTGCAAAAGTAATCTTTTCTCTATTCGAAAAGTTATGGATAGAAAAATACCATTCTAGTAGATTCAAACACTTGTCTACAACATCTGCGTCTATATGACATTCAAATATAGGAATATCGAAGTTGATTTGTACCTTGAAGGGGGTGACACCTCCGCTCGAGGAAGATGCGTCGCTTATTGGTAGTCGCCAAAGGATTTGCGCAAAACTATCCATCATCTCGTTCCTCTGTTGGGTGAGGGATTCCTCGAGAAACATTTTGAAAGGATCTCATGTCCCGTCATCTTTATTTTCTCCTTCCATGAGAGGTCGCTTGGGCGTGCAAGAGATTTTTTCCTCAATAGAAACAAGGTCGAGACCCAATTCTTTGTACCCTAACCTTGTTGGGGACATGCATTAAGACGACAAGGAGGAGACCGCTATGATACCAATGATCCAGATTTTATGAGAAGAACAAAATGAATACAGATTATTAAAATATGCTTAACACAGAATAACAGAGATACAATAAAAATGGTTTTCTATTCAATAACGAAATAAGATGAAACTGTAAAATGTAGTGGAAAACAAGCTTGCTGGAATGGTGGCGGCTTATCTCTGAGAAGAGATGTGACAACTGTGCTCATTTGCAAGAAGATCATTACAATGAGGCTCTGAAGGCCTTTTTACAATAAACAAGAATGTAAAAAACCCTAGACATCCAAAAACCTAACCCTAGAAGATGAAGCACCAAAAGTCATGTGGACCTCATTTGGGTAAGTCAGTACATCAACTTCTCGGGGTCGTAACTTTTTCATACGGTCTCTGTTTTAGGCACACGATAGCCCATTGGAAAGGTATCGTCGAGGAGATTCATTTTAGGGACTCAATAATTCCTTTGGATATCATTTAGAATCTCGATCCCGAAAAACCTTCATTTAGACCCTCAAAATGACCCCGAAAGTTAAAACTGCTAAAAATAGTAAATTGCCAAAATTGCTAGAAAACTGTTTTGAGTGAGTTGGAAAAGGTGGGTGGCCACCGATATCCACCTGGACCAATAACCCACTTCTAAACACTTTCCATAATTAGAAATTTCTCCATTTACTTTATTATTTAAATAATCCTCCTTGACTTTGTCACTTCACTTTATTATTTAAATAATCCTCTGTGACTTTGTCACTTCACTTTATTATTTAAATAATCCTCTTTGAATTTGTCACTTCAATTTATTATTTAAATAATCCTTTTTGAATTTGTCACTTCACTTTATTATTTAAATAATTTCTTCTTTGCAAGCACTTTGACTTCTTTGACCTTTTGGGGCTTCAAGCCAACATCTGAGGGTCCTCCAAATTCGTAAGGCCATAACTCTCAAACTATGAGGAGTTATGTGACGTTGCACATATCACCAGAAATGGCATGCCATGTACTATCCATCTAGAATAGTCTTACCTGCAAATATATCAAAACTCATACCATTATACATCAAACAAACTTGGGTCCATTACCCAAACCTTTTTGCTACCATAATTTGCTACATGGCTTTCTTCAAGGGTTGACATCAATGAAAACCAACCCAATTAATCAACAATTTTGTACTTGTTAGTGAAAATAGGGTCATCATCTAGCCATAGAGGATTAGGGTTGGAATCATTACTTAGAAGAATAACTTGATTAGTTGCAGTTCTGGCATTAAATTCTCCTAGCAAGAGGATACTACATTTTTCAAGTTGTAAATATCTTGTTCTAAGTTTTTGTAGGGATAATTCCTATCTAGATTGTTTTTCTTATAAATAGTAGAATTGATCGGCGTGAAGTAACATATTACTATATTAATATTTTTAGCATTAATATCTAAAATCTTAACCCATATGTATTGATTGCTAGGGTCTTTCTTATGAAGCTGAATGTGAGGATGCATTTTTGTTTTTATGTAGCGATTTGTGCCTCCAATCCCTTTGCACGAGGATTTCTTGTTCCATGTCGACTACAATATAGATCCTTCAATGTTAGGAACCTTAGATTCTTCATCCTCTCAAGTTTCAACCATAAATATAATATCAATTTCCATAGGGATCCAAATTAATATAGCTCCTTTACTCCATGGAAAACCATGACAGTTCCATGAGAGGATCCAGATTGTACCAAATTTCTATTTATTATTGTCTTTCTGGTCTCTATCCCCGACAATAGCTTTTCAATTCTTAATTATTGTTCATTTTCCTTCCTTCCTGGTTTCTTTTATCTTTTGAACTTCCTTCCTTAATTCCGCTTGGTCTTTTGGAATGATGTTTTCATTTATAAATATTCTTGACCCTTTTAAGCTCATATTTTTGTTGAGTATGACATATTTATGGTCATTAGAGCTTACCTTAACCAAAATCAAGAATCTTTATGTTCTATTATATTTCCCAACCTTTTTCTTTCTATGAGACAAGTTGTTTCAATTTGTGATTTATTTTTTCCTTAACTACTGCAAGAGGGTTCTCATCTTTCTACTCTTTTATACCAAAAATAACGAGGGCTCTTTTGTTCTACCCATGGTACCCATGATCTAACTCTATGAGCTTATTCATTTCATCTTTCATGGGCTTCATATACAAGTTATGTTCCAAGCCAAATTGTTCAATAGCTTTTCTTCTAGCTCTTTAATCTTATTTCTTTTCTTGGCTTTGTTTTTCTAGTTCTTGCAATCTAACATCCATTTGTTACAACTAAGTCTCCAATCATAATATTCTATTGTTTATTTGTGTATGAATCTTGCCTTGTAAAGATCTAAATATATTATCCAACATTGCTTCTAACTGTATTTAAAGTTTGATTTTTTCTTTATTCTCTTCTATTTTCTAATAATTCTATGTGTTCATACTATTTGAAGTTTGACTTCTCTCTTCTCTTAGTTTTTCTAATAATTCTATATATTCATACATATTATCTAAAATTATTTTGCTAAGTCCCCCTTTTGAAATTTTTGGTATATGCAGTGAATTTCTCATATTAAAACTCATATGGAAAAGGAGAAAAAATTAAAAAGAGGCCTAAAGAACTTGTGCACATGATTTACTGTAGGGTTTGAATGACAACAAAAACAACCCAGAAAATCATGCACAGAGTTCTAGGTTCCAGGCCCATGATTCTTATAATTTTAGGGTTCACCGCGGCCCCATTCAATAATGCATTTGATGACCTAGGGTTTCAATGCTGTGCCAAGAATTCGTTCAATATGAAACCAGAGATGAGACACGCTCAATCTGAAACCATAGAGATGTCACAGACCCGTTCAATCAGAGACCATAGAGACCCACAGAGCCCGATTAATATAAACTAGAAGACGACTTGTTCAATTTGACGCGACAAAGATATTGAAACCACAGAGATAAATCAAAACCGCAAAGATAATTCAGGCACATAGTATGGCACTTCTAACTCTCATAGATAGTTCAAAACCACAAGAGAGACCCGTTCATATGATCCTCTAAATAGGAATGCAAGATTTAATTAATAACAAACATCTTTATGGTAGTGTTTTGCAAATTATTTTGATTATTTGTCATATTGATTAATTATTTTATTGATGAATTTTATTTTTATTGATTCGAGGAGTTATAAATTTTAGTTTTAAAAAAACTTTGTATAAATCTATATTTTAAACATTAATAATACAATATATTATATTATAAAGTACTATTTTAAATTAAAAAATGATGATGATGATAATGATGATTAACGTCCACTAAGACCTAATTGGTCTATTGGACCTTAAGAGGGTAAGTGATTACTTGTGATTCTTTAGAATTTTGTTTCTATGCTCGAAAAACATTAAGAGAAGCTTTCCAAGATCACTATACTTTTGTTGAGTTAAGAGGTTAGGAAGGTTGGTAGTGTGATCAATATTTTGAAAATGAGATTTAATATGGGTATAGGCTAGACAATCTAAGAGAAAGTGCTTTTCATCTTCAACCTTCTTAGTGTCACAAATGTGACACACTCTTTCATCCCACGGCATTTTAGGAATTGACCAACACCCAGTTTCACTATGGAGCTCATGAGAATTTGTTCTTATCTTAGCAATGCTTATTTTTTTCTTTACACTTGGCAAAACAGATAATTTTGATCTTCTAGATTAGGGTTGATTACATCTTTATAATACCTTAATTTTCTTTTTTCCATTAACTCTTTATCACACCACATTTTTTCCTTAAATTTTGATTTGACGTTTTTTTTAATAGTATCTTTATTCTGCAAAATGGTTTCTTCCATGATTCCCCAACAGTTTAGCCAAGATCGGGCGTCTTTATGCCATCCTTGCTTGAGTCGATGGTGGTTATGACTTGATTTGGAAGCAAGTTTAGGTAGCCTCTTGTCTTCCATGTTGTTTAACTTGTTCTTATACATTAGGTATCTAGTCATAGTCATGCTCTCAATAGGGGAGAGGCTAGTTTCTACGAGGAGGATGGGATGGGTGTATTTCCTTTAATTTTGAGATTATAGCTTATAAAATTCTTTTGTATTTGCTCTATCTTTCTCCAGGATTCCCGAGAGATACTACAACCCTAGACTTCACATCCATAAAGAATAACAGGTGTAACAAGAGTCTCAAAGAGGAGTTTCTTCTTATCCCAACTCCAAAGTTCAGCTAATTTACAATTGTTTTCAAGCCCATATTAAGCTTTCCATCCCCCAATAATCCTTTTCTCAATGCTATAATTCCAATTAAGCTTGTGGTGAATATCAATTCCAAGATATTTGTATGAATTCACTTCCTCCAAGTTGTTGTTGTCATATACAAAGGTATCATAAGGGATCTT
>ML778297.1:1591685-1603701 GCA_009831015.1 Picea engelmannii | reverse complement strand
TTTTTATCCCCATTTTTAAAAATAGGAACAATGAGGCTTTGCGTCCAGGGTTTAGGGAAGCCCTGCTTGACTGCTAAATTGAAGAGCTTGTGTATGTGAGGGATAAGGATTGGCCCTCCGATTTTAAAAATTTCAGCTTGGCAGCCTTTAATGTCCTTAGCTTTCTCATTTGCGAGCCGCTTAACCTCGAACTCTATGTCATCTAAAGAAAAAACTTATTCCTTTGTAGGGACAATAGGAATGGTGTCCATGGCATTAGGGAACTCGTAAAGACTTTTAAGGTAGGAATTCCAATCCGTTAAAGGAATCCTATTATTTTCTTTAGTATTGCGTTTTAGAATTTGGCTCCAGAACTTCTTAGGATCCAACTTGTATAGTTGTGAAAGTTGCTCTTGCCTTTTATTGATATAGTATCTTTTTTTCCTTTTAATTAGGCCTTTGTACGTATTGATCTTATCAAGCTTTAAAGGCTCATTAGAAGCATCCCTAATGGCTTTCCTAGCAATTTTACATTCTTTATCATACCAAGGGTTGGTTGTTCTATTATTCTTTTTATGGGACACCTTGAAAGAGAAATTGTTAATGGAAGTGGAAAGGGTAGTTGTAAAATTATGATAGAGTTCTTCAATGTTGTCCTTATAAGTTAGGAGTTTTAATTTACTATTTAAATCCTTTAAGAAAATGTCAACTTTACTTTTGTCAAAGCGCAAATTTCTTTGATTATCATAATTCTCTTCAATGGTGCTCCTATGCATGGAAAATTTTAGAGTTAGGGTTAAAGGTTTATGATCAAAGTTAGGCTCATGGTCATTTAAAAGGTCAAAAGATGTTATTTGGTTGGAAACGGGGATATCAGATATCACATAATCTACAACATTACTACCTAGCCCACGAATACAGGTCATTTGGTTGGAGTTTGGCCACTTCATTACTCCATTGCAAATTATTAGGTCTTGAGAGCTGCAGAGCTTGACCAAATCAGTACCAAACAATTTCTCAATTAGGTCTTGAGAGCTTCTTTTGTAGCTATTAGATAAAACAAGGTCCTCATCTAGCCATAAAGGATTATGGTTGGAGTCATAATTTAAAAGAGTAGCTTGTTTAGTTGCAATCCTAGCATTAAAGTCTCCTAGCAAGAGGATATTACCTTCATTTTTCAAATTATAAATATCTTGTTCTAAATTATTATAGGGACAATTTTTATCTAGATTATTTTTTTTATAAAAAATAGAATTAATAGGTGCAAAATAACAAATTGCTATATACATTTTCTTAACATTGGTGTCTAAAATTTCTATCCAAATATATTGATTAAAAAAGTCAATCTTATAAATTAAAATTGTAATTTATTTATATAAATTAATTTTTATTTATAAAATAACATTTAAAAATTAAAAATTAAAAATATATTTTTTATTTTAAAATTTAATAAATAAATAATTTAAGAACATAAAAAATTAATGTTCGGTATTTTAAAATGTTAATAAAATTAAAGAATCAAATTTGATTCAAAATCGTTAAAAAAAAATTAATATTAAATATTTATACTATATTTGCGATATATTAAATAAAATATAATTTTAAAAAAGTATTTATATTTAAAATTTGTTCTATATGATGTATGGATTTTTCCAATTCACTTAAAATTTTAAACGAAAATAAAATACACATACATTATTTTCATATTTTCTAATTTTTTTGATATTTTATTTTATCTGATTTACCTTTCATTTGTATATACTTTATGTTTGTGTTTTTAGTCTTTGCCCATCTTAGATTTTTTTTCTTATTCTTTACCCATTTTATATTATTTTTTAATTGTGTAAAATATATAAATATATATATATATATATATATATATATATATATATATATATATATATATATATATTCAGAAGTTTCATAATGAAACTAAAAAGTTATGGGATGAAAAAGTGTTACCTTTGTAACATGTCTTAATGTTTTTTTAGCACATAAACAAAATTCTAAAGAATCTCAAGTAATCACTTACCCTCTAAAGGTTTTATAGACCAATTCTGTCTTAGTGAAAGTTAATCATCATCAACAACACACACACACATATCACTTTATGCTTTATTTTTGTTTCTTAAAATCTTATTTATATATTTTTCCACTTTATAATAGTGATGATTAACCATCCACTAAAACCAAATAATATATATATATATATATATATATATATATATATATATATATTTCACTTTATACTTTATACTTTATTCTTTATTCTTTATCTAGTGACATCTTATTTCTACATTTTGTACACTTTATTTATCCACTTCCATATATTTGCCTTATAACTTATTCTTTTCTATTAATTTTAATTCTCTAGTATAATTCAGTTATCTATATATAATTTTTTTATATATGATAAATATATTTAACTTTTTTTCCCTGTTTTATTTAACAAGTTATCTATATATGATAATTTATTTTAACGAGTTATCTATATTTTTGCACTTTATATATCCACAACTATCATTATCTCCACATTCATATTTTTGCACTTTATATATCCACAACTATCATTATCTCCACATTCTTTTTTACCACGTTTCTCCTTATTGGTACACCTTGCATCCTATTCCCTTCCTTTTTCTTTCTTATTGATTCTAGGCATACATTTTTTTCTTTAATATTGATACTAGGCATATATTCTCTGTTAACGAATCTAATAAAAACTCTTAAACACAGCTTCCTTTTGTCTAATATTCTGTTAACAAATCTAATCAATACTCTTAAGCACATCTTCCTTTTCTTTCATATTGATACATGCATATATCTTTGTAAACAAATCGAATAAGCACGGTGAACTTAGTGAGTAAAATGATTTTCAACATTAACATCCACCTTAGTTATATAAACATAGATTATATATATATATATATATATATATATATATATATTCGTTTTCGAGACTTTACACGCACATTAGAGATAATAATAATAATAATAATAATAATTTATTTTTAAGGTTATAGTCAAGCCATCACACCAAATTGGTGTATGAGACCCTCTTGTTTGTGGGACAATAAACCATCCTCCGCCCAACAATTTGACTGGTAAAGTCTACAAAGATATACATACCCTACCCCTCTATTCCCGCAATCTGTCAAATACTAGAACATTACAACTCTAAAAAACGTATTTGCATCTGCGTTCCAACGCCTCAAATATTTTTTTTGTAATATGTGAAGATGATAAGAAACCTCTTTATTTAAATGCTATTAATTTTTTTGAGAAATTCATAACACTCCGAAGATGTTAAATAAACGTGTATCCATTCATAGTCACTCATTGTTGAGATTTGTAAATATTAATGCCCAAAGCTAGAGTTTGGTAGCACAATTAAGGTTCGAGACACAAAACATGTGTATGCATGAGAGAGGTTCGAGACACAAAACATGTGTATGCAGGAGAGAGAGATCAACTCAATGAAAAATATTGAGGCATATTTATCAATAGTTAATAATATTGACATCTCTTTGTAAGCACTCGAGTTGAGATCTCTTGATAGCAAATGAACAATGTATTCAAGGGGGTTATAACTTATATCAAGCATTCATTTTCTTCTCTTTGAGAAAATAATTGAGATCAAGGGAAGCATAGGAGACAAACAAAAGCTTTTAAGTGTTCATGGAAGCATGAATAGTTCTAGACTATGTCAATACATGAAACTGCATGCTACACAAAAAGAAGGTACATGTCAAATGAACATAAGTACGTTGGGAAGAACCTAATTTGGTATTTTAATATGAACATATACCTAAAAGTGAGAAATATTGTGTTCTACATGGAGTTTGGTATTTGAATATGAACATATACCTAAAATTGGCAAATCTTGAGTTTTACATGGAGGAACAAATCTTCTTAGTTTATAAATTATTAAATAGTTTGTTCAATGAGATTTATGTGGTGAGGATTGTTTTCAGAGTGTTTGGAAAAACTGACAGTGTTATTAAATAGTTTATCAAGCAATTTAAAAGAAAATCATTATAAGGGTTAAGTAATTTAGTAAAAAATGATTAAGGAAAAACCATATGGAAGGTACTAATGGAGAGATATCAAGTGAGAAGTGCACATGGGATGATATGTAAACTATCTTGGATATTCCACTGGAACAGTTTGTCACAATAGATCTTGTATTATGTTGAAAGCTTTTATTATGCAAATTTATTTGCTTAGGTTTCAAATTTATTATCACTAGCTTATTGATCAAATTTATGAAATAACTAAAATATGAAAATGAAAGAACAAACAAATGAACACACCATCCACACAAATGAACACAAATGTATCCTGAGAAACCCAATATGGGAGAAAGCCCAACTAGAAGGTGTGGTCAATGCTTTGCTCTCTTTTCTTCAATTCTGAAATGCAAATACAAAGAAAGGACACTCACTATGGAGTTGCATTTGACATTGTGGCCTGAATGGATACTACATAATCTTCTTTCTCCTTTGTTATGTTCTCAAATCCCACTCCTAGATGCTCTACTCAACTATGGAACAATTACAATGACAAAACATGAACCCTTTCTCCTCCTAGCAGCCCAATATTTAACATAGCCTAATAGTCATCCATGGTTATGGTTTTTCATGTCTTAACTCTCAATCAGTGATAAGGTTTGGACCTTCTCAAATATTATTGAAATTCCACATGTGACTAGCCCCACTTGTGTGAGTAATGGAGGCTAACATGGCATCCACTTGGTACCATGGTGGTCAACAAGGTAGGTCAATTTGCAAGATTCATAACTTCTACACAAGAGCTCCGATTAAGGTGATTTTTGCACCGTTAGAAAGGTCTTGGTTTGTAGAAAAACATTGAGGGACTAGGAGCTACGCTCTTAAAGTTATCACCCAAAAAAGTGCCATTTTATGCCTCAAATGGCTTTGGAAGGTTATGGACCCCAAATTTCCAAACTGGAACCTGCCACTACAATCGGCCCTACAAATCAATTCCTATAATTTTTCCACCGAAAAAGTACCTAGATAGGTGACAAATTATATAATGATCCATTTTGGATCATACCTCCCCATTTAGGGGGGATTTGGGTCCCCAAAATATTTTACTAGATGAGGTGAGGAAAATTTTCCTCTACCTTCTCCCTAGAGTACCATTTTTCCTTTCTTGGAAGTTGTCCTTTCAAGTCGATTTTCCAAAGTTCATGCTACCCTTGTTGGTGGTTTTACATTTCTTTTTCAAAACTATATACTCTGCCAAGTCTACTTGATCTTCTGGTTCTAAGGGTCTATGGTAGGTAGAACCTGCTCCTTGGTTTCTTGATCCAACATGGAAGGCTCATAGAGTTTCAGATTCTCCACATTCACTACTAAGTAAATGCACATATGCATGGGTAGACTAAGTTTGTAGGCAATATCACCTACCTTGTCCAATATCTCAAAAGGACCATACCACAAACCCTTGATCTTATTACCAAGACCCTATATTCTTTCCTTGTTCAGTTGTAACCAAACTCTATCTCCCACTTTGAATGATTTATCAATTCTGTGTTGATCATGTCAGGCCTTGTACTTTTCCTGTAATTTCTTCAATGTTTATTATACTTGCAAATGGATCTGTCTAATATTTTCAAGAAAATTCTCTACTTTCAATGCTTCTCTTGTGACATATTCTCTCACTCCTTCTTGTTGTCCATCTACAACATCCAAGGGTGAAGGTGGAAAATACCCAAACCAGGTTTCGAAAGGGGACTTATCGATAGAAGTGTGGACTACTTTGTTGTAAGAGTGTTGAATATAGATCAATTTTTTCCCCAAGTATTTGAATGCTTCTGATTGTAACCCCTCAAAATTTGTACCAATTTCAATTTGACTAATTTTTTCTATTCATTTGTCTATGGATGGAATGTTGCAAATATATTAAACTTATGTCCATCTTCTCCCAAAGTGAAGTCTAAAAGGCACTAAAAAATCTAGTATCCATGTGTGAGATAATGCTCCTTGGTATCCTAAAGTGCACGTTGACTTGTTCAAAGAACATGTTTGTTGCTTCTTGTCCTTTGATGGTATTTTTAAAAGGAATGAGAATGCACATCTTGATGAACTTGTCAAGTACCATAAACAAATAATCATGTCCTTCCTAGTTGTTGGAAAATCAACAACAAACTCCATGGAAATTCTTTCCCAAGGACGAGTCGGTACAGGTAAATGATGGTATAAACCTTGCTTTCTATTACTGGGTTGATGGTACAACAAAGTATGCATCTTCTAATATATTGAGCGACATATTCTTGCATTCTCGGCCAATACATATACCTTTGTAATTTGGAAACTATCTTCCCCACACCAAAATGTCTTGCAACCTTGAAGGTGTGAGCCTCTTTGATAAGCTGCAATCTTTCACCTTTAGGGACATGGAGTTTGTCTAGCTTGTAGAGAAATCCATTATGGTGATGATAGTCATCGTTATCATCACCTTCTTCTACATGAATATGGCCTTGTAGTTGATGAAACACCTCTTTAAAGTCCTCATCTTTTCTGTATGCCTCTTTGTATGCATAATGGGTGAAAGGCTCCATTTGCATAAGAGTTCCCAAAGCTGTAATCTTGGATGTGGATGGACTTGAAAGAATGTATTCCAACTTATTAGTGATTTCCTTCTTATATTTAATGACTAGACAAAATTGTTGCAAAATCCCCATCCACTTGTAATGTCTAGTTTGTTGAATCTTACTTTGGACCTTGTAATTAGTTAGTCCAATTGGTTGAAATATGTTACATTAAATTATCGACCTGGGGATCGTAAACTGATGAAGTGCAATGAAAAATCTATGCAGGTACTATTGCTAATCTATCCTATGATGCATAAGGAAATTTTCTCACTGCTTTAGCTGTAGAAACAACGGAGTAATGTTTAATAAATGCAAAACATAGTCTTGAGGAACACATAAGTAATTTTAAGATGTTTAACCAACAATCTACTAGATTGTTATAACATTCTCTCGATCACTTAACACTATGAAGGCTCCTGCTAATCACAATAATCGATCATTCAATTAGTGGTTGTGAAATTAGTTACTATTGTGCAAACAAAAATGAATATGTTGCAGAAAGAAACAACAAAATTAGAAATCACACAATGAAAACACAATACCAATAATGCACAAAGAAAGGAATAGTGTGTTCCTCCACAGGGGGTCCTCCTAGTTTGGGGTACGTTATTTGATGAAATTGTATAATAATAAACTCCTTTGAAATGCATATTTAGGAACTCATGAATATTAAAGTAACCAGAGGATTATATTAATCAACAAACGAGTTTTACAACAAGTCCAATTACAAAGTGTAATAATGGTAATCCCCTTCTGAGGTTATGATCACTCATATTTATACAATAAGAATAGGATCACTCATACCCACATCATATAGATCTCTTGATACAATTCTTATCAAATAACTCATGTGTAGATTGATAAATCATATATGGATTAGTCATGGATGCTTGGATTTAACTTGATTATCCACGAATAGAGAAATTCATGATAGGATACGTGAATTTCTCAAATGCAATTTTTCCTTATTCTCGTGCCTTGATTTGTTGTAGTTGGCTTCACGTATTTTTCCATGTGGACGTGTTGACTTCAAGTTTGATTTCACCCCTGCTCCATGCTAGAATATATATATATATATAAGAAAAGATGACAGGTGGATGAGCTTCATGGATCCTTTTGATGCTTCCCAGATGTCATGGTTCATTCTAAGGTTGACCGCATCCCTGTAGATGGAAAAATTTGTTGCAAAAACATGTTTGAGTAAATTATGTGTAATTATGAGTTTCTACATAATCATAAGATTTTGTAGCTACTCGTTATAATGATGGTTAATTAAATAATTATGCATTAAGAAGAATATAATTAAACATAAGAATGGAAAAATTACCTCTAACCTTCTTCAATGTATAATTTATGTAGTTGAACATGTTTAAGTGGAAAAAAGGAGTAAAGTGTGATATAAATGAGGCATATATATAGGTTGTGAATGGGAATAAAAGACATAAATGTGACAAAATGAGTCCATTTTTAGGACTCAACATCTCCCCCACATAGAAGATGTTGCATGTCCTCATGAAACCAAAATGACTATGCTCCCTTCAAAAAAAATTCAAAAAATTTCCCCCCTTCCTCTTTAGGTTCTGTCTAAGGCATCTATCAGAATTTCAAGACTGGGGCTTGTCTCTATCCACTTCTTTCCTTATCCAACTTGGTCCTTAATCTTCTAATATTAATCCTACTTAGCCTGCTCTCCGTATACAACGTTTTGGATTTGGTTGACAAACACTTCTTTTGGGATTCTAGTTGCTCCTTATATTTTTGTAGTTGTGAAATATTATCTTTCAAGGATGATTTTTCTGACTTGATGTGATTATCAAGGAGTGTTAGCTCCTTGAGTTCTTCTTTTATCTTTCTATCCCTCCCAACTCGCCTTTCCTTTTGAGAAGTAGAAACATACTCAGTTTTTGGTTCCTTGTCAATATCAGTGACATCATGTATTTCATAATCAATTTCAAGTTGATTACATTCTCTTTTTAACTCCTTTGAATCATAAGTAGGTAAACAAAAACTAGGTGATGGAATAGAAAACAAATAAAACCTTGTATTTTTGTGTAAAGTTGTCTTCTCCTTGCTTTTTGGATACTCCAAGTCATAATCTTCAAGTTCAATAATTTCCTTGTCGTGGGCCTCACTGTTGTCATGCTTCTCTACTGCTAATTCCTTTGTCATGATCCTTGTAGTACATCTCATGATGGCTTCAACTTTCCTTTTCTTACTTTGAACTGCCTCTACTTTTCTTCTTGATCCTTGAAACCTTGAAACCTTGAATTTTCATCTCCCAATTTTAATTTGTTGCATTGGACTTTATTGGTTTCCTTGGATGTGTTTTTCCTAGGTCTTCCTATCGATTTTTTAATTTCATGGTTCAAAACCTTGACTTCTTCATCCGTCTTCTGCTCCATGTTCTCTTTCTTCTCTATGACATTCTTTGATGTTTTTCCTTTCTTCTTCTTAGGTTCTGCACTCTCCTTGTCCTCTATATGTTCAAATTCTTTAGCTTTTGTAGCTTCCTTCAGCTCTGCATGTTCCAACTCTTCTTCCTATGGTTCTACATTCTCTAAATCGGGTACTTCAGGACTTCCTCGCGTGGTTTCCAAGATTTCCAACTTGCAAACCCTCTTTTTCGTACTTGAGACTATGTTCTCAGTATCCTTTTGTATGACCTTGTTGTCGCATGTTTCTTCGGGGCTTCAATATAGTGATTGTGAATCAATAATTGTTCCCAATCGTCATTCTATTCTTGCAATTTCTCCTCCACCAACATTTTAATTAAACCAAAATGAAACATACTACCTTCAACAGATGTAGGGTTACACTGTATTGTGGAAGCCATTTTCTTTAAAACACTCATCAAATAATAAGGAATATTCAGCTCATAACCTTTCATAAACTTCATCAACAATATAAGATGGTAATAAAATACTAATCCATACCTCCCTTCACAGGTCATGTACTTTTGTAAGAAAAACAATATGTCATGCCACTTCTTCTTAAATGCAGAGGCAACATGCCATTTTTCCAGTCTATTGCTTGTTCCGATTTTTTAAGAAAATCCTTCTAGACTTCACCTCAAATCCTCTTGTTTTTGAACCAAAGTTCGTCACTTTGAGGCAACTCTGTCACCTCTGAGATAAATGCTTCTATCAATTGGAGCACAATATATCCAATTCAATCCATTGTGTCATCGAATGTTCTTGCAAACCCCTTAACCACATGTTTCATATTCCCTCGAAACTTTTGTAGAAAGGGAAACCACCATGTTTTTTCGAATTGCCTCATACACTTGGGATATGCCTCCAGAAACTCAATCCCACTTGGCTCCCATCTAAATTCAGGCCCCATACTTCAATTGTGCAAAGCTCAACAACAATTCGAGACAAAATCAGAGTCTTTGTCAAGGTAGGATAGGAAATAGTAATGAGAAAAGGAGAATTTCATGAATAAAATGGATTTTTCGGGCGATTTTAGCAAGGACAAAATTCATAATTCAAAAGAATGCAAATGGTCATGTCGTTTTTCATGTTATCCTTCTAGTTTTTGGTGGCACTCTTTCATGATTGAGTCGATTTGATGGCCCAATCAGTGACTTCTGAAATATAATGCATGCCGAAAATAAAAATTTTCCATGCATATTTATATCATATTATATAGTGTTTTGGCATGAGAGATTGCATATTTAAGGCAGGCATTCACAACCATGATTAAAATAAAATTCAGAAAAAATGAATGGTGGGATTTAGGAAAACAAAGTATAATCATTGAATTCAGGAAAGCAAATGGTAAACTTATGAAAAACAAAGCATGCATGATTTTTTCTCGAGATATTGTCCATATTATATATAAACTATAAATCTAATTGCATAAATGATTTAAGAAACCATTACCTCTGTGATTTTACCTATAGCCCGAAAATTTGTGACTTCTAAAACTAAATTGAAGCATGAGTGAATGTACAATGTTGTTCTATTGATTGTATTATTGTATAGAATAATGTTATAGTATTAAAGATGAATGTTGGTGAAGATGGAAAATAAAATGATTTGAAACTAATGTTTATGTTTTTTTTTGTTTCTTTTTTTAACTTTTATTTGCACAATTTAATTAATTTCCCACTAAAATAGGAAGACTGTAATTTAATTTTATGGAAGTGAATACCAAATATTTAACCTTTTAAACCAATTCTTATGTTTTCTTCATCATCTCGTCTTTCCAACAATATAAATTTTTCCAAAATCCGTCACTCGGATCTCAAGATATGAGCTCGTGAAGTTGAGTTGTCATGCAGGCCTATTAAAAATGCAGCTGACTGATATTTTAATTTCTGAGAAAAATGTATCAACTTTCAAAATTTGAAAATTGTACCAACATCGTATACATCGAAATACCTTTCCAACGATATAATTTTTGCACGATTCCGACACATGGAGCTCAACTTATGGCTTTTGCAAGATCAACACTAGAGCTAGTTGTTGACCAAAATTTGGTCATCTATATTTTCATGTGCTTGGGTTCATAAAATACTTGGTATAAAAACAAGACATTTTTTGAACTTTTATAAGTTCACCCTGCAACTCTCGGTCTCATCTTTGTCATGCACCTTTCAGATCAGAAATCCATTTCCGCATGCCTAAGTTATTCAAGATCTGGTTTGAAGGTCCGAAGAAGACATTTTTAAGAATTTTTCTATGTTCTCCTCTCCATTTTCGAATTTTGGTTAAGTATTCTCATCACTTTTTTCTCTCACCTTTCACCTCTATCCATCTCAACACTTAACCATTTTTCCACTTGTTCCCCTCTTTCTATTATCCTCTCTTCTCTCCCTTTCTATCTACTACACTTAGTCGTTTTTCGAAAACCACGTGTTCGCGGGTTGGCGGACTCACAGATCCTCATCTTCATTCATGCTCCCATATCTTGAGTTCGACGAACTACAACATTATTCTATACTTCTCCATTTTTGCAGTCGCGGGTTCCCAGGTTGGTGGGTTTCAAGCTTTCATATCCCATGTTCCGCGATATACATTTTGCACCTAAATTTCCGTGACCTACATTTTGACCATCAGATTTGTCGCGGGTGCCAAGCCATTAATCTTTTTATTCCTTCTACATGCATGTAATGTCCCCATTTTGGGAGATTATAACTTTACAGAGTGCTATGCCTACAAGATTATCCAGATAGGGGTGATAGAGAGTTCAGGAGATATTGAGGGGTTTTATTGGGCTCGACTTGCATCGTTCATCATCAGGATCCATTCCACACAACTTGGTTTTGGTTTCGTTTCATTCCGATGATTTCCCTAATTTTGAGTTATTATGGGTCATATCTTAATTAATTTCACTAAGAAGGTCATAATGGGCATATTACTTGGAGAAACCTCTTAGTGTAATAGCTCATTGGAATCAGGAAGAAGAGCACTA
>ML778297.1:1578783-1591585 GCA_009831015.1 Picea engelmannii | reverse complement strand
GTTTTAATTTACTATTTAAATCCTTTAAGAAAATGTCAACTTTACTTTTGTCAAAGCGCAAATTTCTTTGATTATCATAATTCTCTTCAATGGTGCTCCTATGCATGGAAAATTTTAGAGTTAGGGTTAAAGGTTTATGATCAAAGTTAGGCTCATGGTCATTTAAAAGGTCAAAAGATGTTATTTGGTTGGAAACGGGGATATCAGATATCACATAATCTACAACATTACTACCTAGCCCACGAATACAGGTCATTTGGTTGGAGTTTGGCCACTTCATTACTCCATTGCAAATTATTAGGTCTTGAGAGCTGCAGAGCTTGACCAAATCAGTACCAAACAATTTCTCAATTAGGTCTTGAGAGCTTCTTTTGTAGCTATTAGATAAAACAAGGTCCTCATCTAGCCATAAAGGATTATGGTTGGAGTCATAATTTAAAAGAGTAGCTTGTTTAGTTGCAATCCTAGCATTAAAGTCTCCTAGCAAGAGGATATTACCTTCATTTTTCAAATTATAAATATCTTGTTCTAAATTATTATAGGGACAATTTTTATCTAGATTATTTTTTTTATAAAAAATAGAATTAATAGGTGCAAAATAACAAATTGCTATATACATTTTCTTAACATTGGTGTCTAAAATTTCTATCCAAATATATTGATTAAAAAAGTCAATCTTATAAATTAAAATTGTAATTTATTTATATAAATTAATTTTTATTTATAAAATAACATTTAAAAATTAAAAATTAAAAATATATTTTTTATTTTAAAATTTAATAAATAAATAATTTAAGAACATAAAAAATTAATGTTCGGTATTTTAAAATGTTAATAAAATTAAAGAATCAAATTTGATTCAAAATCGTTAAAAAAAAATTAATATTAAATATTTATACTATATTTGCGATATATTAAATAAAATATAATTTTAAAAAAGTATTTATATTTAAAATTTGTTCTATATGATGTATGGATTTTTCCAATTCACTTAAAATTTTAAACGAAAATAAAATACACATACATTATTTTCATATTTTCTAATTTTTTTGATATTTTATTTTATCTGATTTACCTTTCATTTGTATATACTTTATGTTTGTGTTTTTAGTCTTTGCCCATCTTAGATTTTTTTTCTTATTCTTTACCCATTTTATATTATTTTTTAATTGTGTAAAATATATAAATATATATATATATATATATTTAGAAGTTTCATAATGAAACTAAAAAGTTATGGGATGAAAAAGTGTTACCTTTGTAACATGTCTTAATGTTTTTTTAGCACATAAACAAAATTCTAAAGAATCTCAAGTAATCACTTACCCTCTAAAGGTTTTATAGACCAATTCTGTCTTAGTGAAAGTTAATCATCATCAACAACACACACACACATATCACTTTATGCTTTATTTTTGTTTCTTAAAATCTTATTTATATATTTTTCCACTTTATAATAGTGATGATTAACCATCCACTAAAACCAAATAATATATATATATATATATATATATATATATATATATATATATTTCACTTTATACTTTATACTTTATTCTTTATTCTTTATCTAGTGACATCTTATTTCTACATTTTGTACACTTTATTTATCCACTTCCATATATTTGCCTTATAACTTATTCTTTTCTATTAATTTTAATTCTCTAGTATAATTCAGTTATCTATATATAATTTTTTTATATATGATAAATATATTTAACTTTTTTTCCCTGTTTTATTTAACAAGTTATCTATATATGATAATTTATTTTAACGAGTTATCTATATTTTTGCACTTTATATATCCACAACTATCATTATCTCCACATTCATATTTTTGCACTTTATATATCCACAACTATCATTATCTCCACATTCTTTTTTACCACGTTTCTCCTTATTGGTACACCTTGCATCCTATTCCCTTCCTTTTTCTTTCTTATTGATTCTAGGCATACATTTTTTTCTTTAATATTGATACTAGGCATATATTCTCTGTTAACGAATCTAATAAAAACTCTTAAACACAGCTTCCTTTTGTCTAATATTCTGTTAACAAATCTAATCAATACTCTTAAGCACATCTTCCTTTTCTTTCATATTGATACATGCATATATCTTTGTAAACAAATCGAATAAGCACGGTGAACTTAGTGAGTAAAATGATTTTCAACATTAACATCCACCTTAGTTATATAAACATAGATTATATATATATATATATATATATATATATATATATTCGTTTTCGAGACTTTACACGCACATTAGAGATAATAATAATAATAATAATAATAATTTATTTTTAAGGTTATAGTCAAGCCATCACACCAAATTGGTGTATGAGACCCTCTTGTTTGTGGGACAATAAACCATCCTCCGCCCAACAATTTGACTGGTAAAGTCTACAAAGATATACATACCCTACCCCTCTATTCCCGCAATCTGTCAAATACTAGAACATTACAACTCTAAAAAACGTATTTGCATCTGCGTTCCAACGCCTCAAATATTTTTTTTGTAATATGTGAAGATGATAAGAAACCTCTTTATTTAAATGCTATTAATTTTTTTGAGAAATTCATAACACTCCGAAGATGTTAAATAAACGTGTATCCATTCATAGTCACTCATTGTTGAGATTTGTAAATATTAATGCCCAAAGCTAGAGTTTGGTAGCACAATTAAGGTTCGAGACACAAAACATGTGTATGCATGAGAGAGGTTCGAGACACAAAACATGTGTATGCAGGAGAGAGAGATCAACTCAATGAAAAATATTGAGGCATATTTATCAATAGTTAATAATATTGACATCTCTTTGTAAGCACTCGAGTTGAGATCTCTTGATAGCAAATGAACAATGTATTCAAGGGGGTTATAACTTATATCAAGCATTCATTTTCTTCTCTTTGAGAAAATAATTGAGATCAAGGGAAGCATAGGAGACAAACAAAAGCTTTTAAGTGTTCATGGAAGCATGAATAGTTCTAGACTATGTCAATACATGAAACTGCATGCTACACAAAAAGAAGGTACATGTCAAATGAACATAAGTACGTTGGGAAGAACCTAATTTGGTATTTTAATATGAACATATACCTAAAAGTGAGAAATATTGTGTTCTACATGGAGTTTGGTATTTGAATATGAACATATACCTAAAATTGGCAAATCTTGAGTTTTACATGGAGGAACAAATCTTCTTAGTTTATAAATTATTAAATAGTTTGTTCAATGAGATTTATGTGGTGAGGATTGTTTTCAGAGTGTTTGGAAAAACTGACAGTGTTATTAAATAGTTTATCAAGCAATTTAAAAGAAAATCATTATAAGGGTTAAGTAATTTAGTAAAAAATGATTAAGGAAAAACCATATGGAAGGTACTAATGGAGAGATATCAAGTGAGAAGTGCACATGGGATGATATGTAAACTATCTTGGATATTCCACTGGAACAGTTTGTCACAATAGATCTTGTATTATGTTGAAAGCTTTTATTATGCAAATTTATTTGCTTAGGTTTCAAATTTATTATCACTAGCTTATTGATCAAATTTATGAAATAACTAAAATATGAAAATGAAAGAACAAACAAATGAACACACCATCCACACAAATGAACACAAATGTATCCTGAGAAACCCAATATGGGAGAAAGCCCAACTAGAAGGTGTGGTCAATGCTTTGCTCTCTTTTCTTCAATTCTGAAATGCAAATACAAAGAAAGGACACTCACTATGGAGTTGCATTTGACATTGTGGCCTGAATGGATACTACATAATCTTCTTTCTCCTTTGTTATGTTCTCAAATCCCACTCCTAGATGCTCTACTCAACTATGGAACAATTACAATGACAAAACATGAACCCTTTCTCCTCCTAGCAGCCCAATATTTAACATAGCCTAATAGTCATCCATGGTTATGGTTTTTCATGTCTTAACTCTCAATCAGTGATAAGGTTTGGACCTTCTCAAATATTATTGAAATTCCACATGTGACTAGCCCCACTTGTGTGAGTAATGGAGGCTAACATGGCATCCACTTGGTACCATGGTGGTCAACAAGGTAGGTCAATTTGCAAGATTCATAACTTCTACACAAGAGCTCCGATTAAGGTGATTTTTGCACCGTTAGAAAGGTCTTGGTTTGTAGAAAAACATTGAGGGACTAGGAGCTACGCTCTTAAAGTTATCACCCAAAAAAGTGCCATTTTATGCCTCAAATGGCTTTGGAAGGTTATGGACCCCAAATTTCCAAACTGGAACCTGCCACTACAATCGGCCCTACAAATCAATTCCTATAATTTTTCCACCGAAAAAGTACCTAGATAGGTGACAAATTATATAATGATCCATTTTGGATCATACCTCCCCATTTAGGGGGGATTTGGGTCCCCAAAATATTTTACTAGATGAGGTGAGGAAAATTTTCCTCTACCTTCTCCCTAGAGTACCATTTTTCCTTTCTTGGAAGTTGTCCTTTCAAGTCGATTTTCCAAAGTTCATGCTACCCTTGTTGGTGGTTTTACATTTCTTTTTCAAAACTATATACTCTGCCAAGTCTACTTGATCTTCTGGTTCTAAGGGTCTATGGTAGGTAGAACCTGCTCCTTGGTTTCTTGATCCAACATGGAAGGCTCATAGAGTTTCAGATTCTCCACATTCACTACTAAGTAAATGCACATATGCATGGGTAGACTAAGTTTGTAGGCAATATCACCTACCTTGTCCAATATCTCAAAAGGACCATACCACAAACCCTTGATCTTATTACCAAGACCCTATATTCTTTCCTTGTTCAGTTGTAACCAAACTCTATCTCCCACTTTGAATGATTTATCAATTCTGTGTTGATCATGTCAGGCCTTGTACTTTTCCTGTAATTTCTTCAATGTTTATTATACTTGCAAATGGATCTGTCTAATATTTTCAAGAAAATTCTCTACTTTCAATGCTTCTCTTGTGACATATTCTCTCACTCCTTCTTGTTGTCCATCTACAACATCCAAGGGTGAAGGTGGAAAATACCCAAACCAGGTTTCGAAAGGGGACTTATCGATAGAAGTGTGGACTACTTTGTTGTAAGAGTGTTGAATATAGATCAATTTTTTCCCCAAGTATTTGAATGCTTCTGATTGTAACCCCTCAAAATTTGTACCAATTTCAATTTGACTAATTTTTTCTATTCATTTGTCTATGGATGGAATGTTGCAAATATATTAAACTTATGTCCATCTTCTCCCAAAGTGAAGTCTAAAAGGCACTAAAAAATCTAGTATCCATGTGTGAGATAATGCTCCTTGGTATCCTAAAGTGCACGTTGACTTGTTCAAAGAACATGTTTGTTGCTTCTTGTCCTTTGATGGTATTTTTAAAAGGAATGAGAATGCACATCTTGATGAACTTGTCAAGTACCATAAACAAATAATCATGTCCTTCCTAGTTGTTGGAAAATCAACAACAAACTCCATGGAAATTCTTTCCCAAGGACGAGTCGGTACAGGTAAATGATGGTATAAACCTTGCTTTCTATTACTGGGTTGATGGTACAACAAAGTATGCATCTTCTAATATATTGAGCGACATATTCTTGCATTCTCGGCCAATACATATACCTTTGTAATTTGGAAACTATCTTCCCCACACCAAAATGTCTTGCAACCTTGAAGGTGTGAGCCTCTTTGATAAGCTGCAATCTTTCACCTTTAGGGACATGGAGTTTGTCTAGCTTGTAGAGAAATCCATTATGGTGATGATAGTCATCGTTATCATCACCTTCTTCTACATGAATATGGCCTTGTAGTTGATGAAACACCTCTTTAAAGTCCTCATCTTTTCTGTATGCCTCTTTGTATGCATAATGGGTGAAAGGCTCCATTTGCATAAGAGTTCCCAAAGCTGTAATCTTGGATGTGGATGGACTTGAAAGAATGTATTCCAACTTATTAGTGATTTCCTTCTTATATTTAATGACTAGACAAAATTGTTGCAAAATCCCCATCCACTTGTAATGTCTAGTTTGTTGAATCTTACTTTGGACCTTGTAATTAGTTAGTCCAATTGGTTGAAATATGTTACATTAAATTATCGACCTGGGGATCGTAAACTGATGAAGTGCAATGAAAAATCTATGCAGGTACTATTGCTAATCTATCCTATGATGCATAAGGAAATTTTCTCACTGCTTTAGCTGTAGAAACAACGGAGTAATGTTTAATAAATGCAAAACATAGTCTTGAGGAACACATAAGTAATTTTAAGATGTTTAACCAACAATCTACTAGATTGTTATAACATTCTCTCGATCACTTAACACTATGAAGGCTCCTGCTAATCACAATAATCGATCATTCAATTAGTGGTTGTGAAATTAGTTACTATTGTGCAAACAAAAATGAATATGTTGCAGAAAGAAACAACAAAATTAGAAATCACACAATGAAAACACAATACCAATAATGCACAAAGAAAGGAATAGTGTGTTCCTCCACAGGGGGTCCTCCTAGTTTGGGGTACGTTATTTGATGAAATTGTATAATAATAAACTCCTTTGAAATGCATATTTAGGAACTCATGAATATTAAAGTAACCAGAGGATTATATTAATCAACAAACGAGTTTTACAACAAGTCCAATTACAAAGTGTAATAATGGTAATCCCCTTCTGAGGTTATGATCACTCATATTTATACAATAAGAATAGGATCACTCATACCCACATCATATAGATCTCTTGATACAATTCTTATCAAATAACTCATGTGTAGATTGATAAATCATATATGGATTAGTCATGGATGCTTGGATTTAACTTGATTATCCACGAATAGAGAAATTCATGATAGGATACGTGAATTTCTCAAATGCAATTTTTCCTTATTCTCGTGCCTTGATTTGTTGTAGTTGGCTTCACGTATTTTTCCATGTGGACGTGTTGACTTCAAGTTTGATTTCACCCCTGCTCCATGCTAGAATATATATATATATATAAGAAAAGATGACAGGTGGATGAGCTTCATGGATCCTTTTGATGCTTCCCAGATGTCATGGTTCATTCTAAGGTTGACCGCATCCCTGTAGATGGAAAAATTTGTTGCAAAAACATGTTTGAGTAAATTATGTGTAATTATGAGTTTCTACATAATCATAAGATTTTGTAGCTACTCGTTATAATGATGGTTAATTAAATAATTATGCATTAAGAAGAATATAATTAAACATAAGAATGGAAAAATTACCTCTAACCTTCTTCAATGTATAATTTATGTAGTTGAACATGTTTAAGTGGAAAAAAGGAGTAAAGTGTGATATAAATGAGGCATATATATAGGTTGTGAATGGGAATAAAAGACATAAATGTGACAAAATGAGTCCATTTTTAGGACTCAACATCTCCCCCACATAGAAGATGTTGCATGTCCTCATGAAACCAAAATGACTATGCTCCCTTCAAAAAAAATTCAAAAAATTTCCCCCCTTCCTCTTTAGGTTCTGTCTAAGGCATCTATCAGAATTTCAAGACTGGGGCTTGTCTCTATCCACTTCTTTCCTTATCCAACTTGGTCCTTAATCTTCTAATATTAATCCTACTTAGCCTGCTCTCCGTATACAACGTTTTGGATTTGGTTGACAAACACTTCTTTTGGGATTCTAGTTGCTCCTTATATTTTTGTAGTTGTGAAATATTATCTTTCAAGGATGATTTTTCTGACTTGATGTGATTATCAAGGAGTGTTAGCTCCTTGAGTTCTTCTTTTATCTTTCTATCCCTCCCAACTCGCCTTTCCTTTTGAGAAGTAGAAACATACTCAGTTTTTGGTTCCTTGTCAATATCAGTGACATCATGTATTTCATAATCAATTTCAAGTTGATTACATTCTCTTTTTAACTCCTTTGAATCATAAGTAGGTAAACAAAAACTAGGTGATGGAATAGAAAACAAATAAAACCTTGTATTTTTGTGTAAAGTTGTCTTCTCCTTGCTTTTTGGATACTCCAAGTCATAATCTTCAAGTTCAATAATTTCCTTGTCGTGGGCCTCACTGTTGTCATGCTTCTCTACTGCTAATTCCTTTGTCATGATCCTTGTAGTACATCTCATGATGGCTTCAACTTTCCTTTTCTTACTTTGAACTGCCTCTACTTTTCTTCTTGATCCTTGAAACCTTGAAACCTTGAATTTTCATCTCCCAATTTTAATTTGTTGCATTGGACTTTATTGGTTTCCTTGGATGTGTTTTTCCTAGGTCTTCCTATCGATTTTTTAATTTCATGGTTCAAAACCTTGACTTCTTCATCCGTCTTCTGCTCCATGTTCTCTTTCTTCTCTATGACATTCTTTGATGTTTTTCCTTTCTTCTTCTTAGGTTCTGCACTCTCCTTGTCCTCTATATGTTCAAATTCTTTAGCTTTTGTAGCTTCCTTCAGCTCTGCATGTTCCAACTCTTCTTCCTATGGTTCTACATTCTCTAAATCGGGTACTTCAGGACTTCCTCGCGTGGTTTCCAAGATTTCCAACTTGCAAACCCTCTTTTTCGTACTTGAGACTATGTTCTCAGTATCCTTTTGTATGACCTTGTTGTCGCATGTTTCTTCGGGGCTTCAATATAGTGATTGTGAATCAATAATTGTTCCCAATCGTCATTCTATTCTTGCAATTTCTCCTCCACCAACATTTTAATTAAACCAAAATGAAACATACTACCTTCAACAGATGTAGGGTTACACTGTATTGTGGAAGCCATTTTCTTTAAAACACTCATCAAATAATAAGGAATATTCAGCTCATAACCTTTCATAAACTTCATCAACAATATAAGATGGTAATAAAATACTAATCCATACCTCCCTTCACAGGTCATGTACTTTTGTAAGAAAAACAATATGTCATGCCACTTCTTCTTAAATGCAGAGGCAACATGCCATTTTTCCAGTCTATTGCTTGTTCCGATTTTTTAAGAAAATCCTTCTAGACTTCACCTCAAATCCTCTTGTTTTTGAACCAAAGTTCGTCACTTTGAGGCAACTCTGTCACCTCTGAGATAAATGCTTCTATCAATTGGAGCACAATATATCCAATTCAATCCATTGTGTCATCGAATGTTCTTGCAAACCCCTTAACCACATGTTTCATATTCCCTCGAAACTTTTGTAGAAAGGGAAACCACCATGTTTTTTCGAATTGCCTCATACACTTGGGATATGCCTCCAGAAACTCAATCCCACTTGGCTCCCATCTAAATTCAGGCCCCATACTTCAATTGTGCAAAGCTCAACAACAATTCGAGACAAAATCAGAGTCTTTGTCAAGGTAGGATAGGAAATAGTAATGAGAAAAGGAGAATTTCATGAATAAAATGGATTTTTCGGGCGATTTTAGCAAGGACAAAATTCATAATTCAAAAGAATGCAAATGGTCATGTCGTTTTTCATGTTATCCTTCTAGTTTTTGGTGGCACTCTTTCATGATTGAGTCGATTTGATGGCCCAATCAGTGACTTCTGAAATATAATGCATGCCGAAAATAAAAATTTTCCATGCATATTTATATCATATTATATAGTGTTTTGGCATGAGAGATTGCATATTTAAGGCAGGCATTCACAACCATGATTAAAATAAAATTCAGAAAAAATGAATGGTGGGATTTAGGAAAACAAAGTATAATCATTGAATTCAGGAAAGCAAATGGTAAACTTATGAAAAACAAAGCATGCATGATTTTTTCTCGAGATATTGTCCATATTATATATAAACTATAAATCTAATTGCATAAATGATTTAAGAAACCATTACCTCTGTGATTTTACCTATAGCCCGAAAATTTGTGACTTCTAAAACTAAATTGAAGCATGAGTGAATGTACAATGTTGTTCTATTGATTGTATTATTGTATAGAATAATGTTATAGTATTAAAGATGAATGTTGGTGAAGATGGAAAATAAAATGATTTGAAACTAATGTTTATGTTTTTTTTTGTTTCTTTTTTTAACTTTTATTTGCACAATTTAATTAATTTCCCACTAAAATAGGAAGACTGTAATTTAATTTTATGGAAGTGAATACCAAATATTTAACCTTTTAAACCAATTCTTATGTTTTCTTCATCATCTCGTCTTTCCAACAATATAAATTTTTCCAAAATCCGTCACTCGGATCTCAAGATATGAGCTCGTGAAGTTGAGTTGTCATGCAGGCCTATTAAAAATGCAGCTGACTGATATTTTAATTTCTGAGAAAAATGTATCAACTTTCAAAATTTGAAAATTGTACCAACATCGTATACATCGAAATACCTTTCCAACGATATAATTTTTGCACGATTCCGACACATGGAGCTCAACTTATGGCTTTTGCAAGATCAACACTAGAGCTAGTTGTTGACCAAAATTTGGTCATCTATATTTTCATGTGCTTGGGTTCATAAAATACTTGGTATAAAAACAAGACATTTTTTGAACTTTTATAAGTTCACCCTGCAACTCTCGGTCTCATCTTTGTCATGCACCTTTCAGATCAGAAATCCATTTCCGCATGCCTAAGTTATTCAAGATCTGGTTTGAAGGTCCGAAGAAGACATTTTTAAGAATTTTTCTATGTTCTCCTCTCCATTTTCGAATTTTGGTTAAGTATTCTCATCACTTTTTTCTCTCACCTTTCACCTCTATCCATCTCAACACTTAACCATTTTTCCACTTGTTCCCCTCTTTCTATTATCCTCTCTTCTCTCCCTTTCTATCTACTACACTTAGTCGTTTTTCGAAAACCACGTGTTCGCGGGTTGGCGGACTCACAGATCCTCATCTTCATTCATGCTCCCATATCTTGAGTTCGACGAACTACAACATTATTCTATACTTCTCCATTTTTGCAGTCGCGGGTTCCCAGGTTGGTGGGTTTCAAGCTTTCATATCCCATGTTCCGCGATATACATTTTGCACCTAAATTTCCGTGACCTACATTTTGACCATCAGATTTGTCGCGGGTGCCAAGCCATTAATCTTTTTATTCCTTCTACATGCATGTAATGTCCCCATTTTGGGAGATTATAACTTTACAGAGTGCTATGCCTACAAGATTATCCAGATAGGGGTGATAGAGAGTTCAGGAGATATTGAGGGGTTTTATTGGGCTCGACTTGCATCGTTCATCATCAGGATCCATTCCACACAACTTGGTTTTGGTTTCGTTTCATTCCGATGATTTCCCTAATTTTGAGTTATTATGGGTCATATCTTAATTAATTTCACTAAGAAGGTCATAATGGGCATATTACTTGGAGAAACCTCTTAGTGTAATAGCTCATTGGAATCAGGAAGAAGAGCACTATAGGATAAGATGATGAGAAGTGACTTTCAGTGGCCGAAGAAGCCATAAGGATGGATAAATCACTTTTTAGAGGTAAAATGATTAATTAATTAATTAATTAAGTGATTTAATCAAGGAATAATAAAATAAATCAAAATTCACTTGGAGGGAAAAGCTCAACAACGAATTAGGGTTTCAACAGTGAATTAGGGTTTTGGAAAGCTATAAGAGATGAGTCTGTGACCTAGTTCATCATTATGCAGATTATGACTTGTCATTGAGGAGAGAGGCACATCTCAGGAGAGGTAGTTCAGTGGATTCCAGGAGGAAGACACCAGTTGGCTGATTTCGGTGTTGAGAGACACACCCTAGTCACAGGGAAGATCACACAGGTCTTCCATCATTCTTCAATAGCAGTTACGCAGGGTCCAGCAGCAAGGGCACACTTATCCAGTGTGAGGGTGCAACTCCTGAGGAGGTTTAGGGAATCGATTTGTCCCATCCAGGGAAATTTCAGAGATTCCCCTTTGACCCAATTGAGAGGAAGGAAAGACACATCTTTTTCCTGGTTCCTCGTCAAATTTCAACGGAGGAATCATCTGGGGCGCATTTTCCAAACTTGGAAGTGTGACACTTTTGGCGGACACATTCAGGGTTCCCAAGCGAGCATCAGATCAGATTCAGGGAAACCCTTCCGAACCATTTCCCAGTAGACCAGGGTGATCATTTTGAGATATTTCTCAGTCGATTCCGATGGTGGAATCACTAGGACGCATTTTTCCAGTGAGAGAAGGGCGCATTCCCCCAGGGGGATCCATCCGGGGTCCAGACCCACCAGCAGAGGGGTCAATCAGTTACCCGGCCCGAGAGCTAGAGAAGGGTGCACCATTTGGGACAATTTCTAGACCATTCTGAGAGGTATAGCCGCTAGGGTGAACTTTCCAGACTTCCAGCAGTTACCGTATGATCTTCCATAGTTCCAGCTCATCCATTGATCCCACAATGCTCGTCTATTATCGGGTATTATCATTTAGTTTTCTTATTGTATTCCGGCTAAGATCCTTTTGTCTTTTGATCTAGCCAAGTGATTCATTTTATTTAGCCGCATTTGGGCTTTGTACTCCGTAGAGATATCATAATATAAACTTTGCAGTCTTTTGTCGCATTTTTTATTTGTATGATCATTTATATGCTATAAACGATTAATCCTACACACACATTAGCAATGTTTCCTAGACTAGCCAGGTCAGGAACATTACAGTGGTATTAGAGCTAGTTTTCTTGCCATCCTAAGGAGAAAATCAGATAAGGATCTAGATACATCATTACCAGCGAGTAGATTGACAGGAGCATAGATGGAGCCTACACCCATTAGATGCAGGAAGCGTTGCTACAGTTGCAAAGTGCCTTGGAAGCCAAATCACAGATGTAGGGGTAAAGGGAATGTGCACATTGTTGAGGTGCACTATGACAATGAGGATGAGGAGATTCA